>JAPYMA010001325.1:0-45706 GCA_035041965.1 Anisakis pegreffii | reverse complement strand
CACATCATCACTTCACTCCAACTTTGCTTTAATATATACCCAACTCCATTACTGATGATTAATTCAATCAGTTTTAGATAATCTCATATAATCTCTTCATCTTGTGAATGGTCAGTGATCACGATGAATTCTCAACTTTGCTCACAAATTTTGAACAAGAGACAGTTTCTCGTAACTCTGTTGAAACCCCTTAGCGTTTTTGCAATAGACGTATTCTTTCGTTGAAAAGTTTGACATTTCGAAGGGTTCGAGAGAGAGGTATGAGATCTATTTATGGAACGAGCCGGCTTGAGTGCACGCTTTCGGTTTTTGTTTCACAACCGAGCACTAGTCAAATGATTGATGCAAGACGAGACCAAATCTAACCGATATTCTTCCTCCGAAGAATTTCACTTATAAAACGAACGAACCTACTTATGCACATATATTATTAAACAAAATGTTGACTAATTCTGATACGAAACAGGTGAAAGAGAGTATCAACCTAAAATCTGAAGTAAACTTAAATGAATCTCAACTCAAACCTGCTGTAATTTTAGGTTGACTCTTTAATTTCAACTGATAATTCTCCTGTTCTTTCATCAATGCTTCAAGAAAAGCATTACCAGCCACATTGTTTTCATTTGTTTTTGCAGCAGTTGTTTGTTTTTGTTCATTTTGTTGTTGTTGTTGTTGTTGCTGGGGTTGTTGCACTTTTTGCTGTTGCTGAGACCTGAAGTGCGACTGAGTTGAATTGAATCAAAATTGAAATCAATTCTCAAGTCAAACAAACAACCCGTTTGAAAGTCACTTTATGTTTTAAGACTAATAAAGTGACAATAAGAAACATTGCAGTTGATTGAATGATTGATATGAGAGTAATGCTTTTTGATGATGCGATTAACATCGAATCAGTGTCTTTAGATGTCATCAAATCAACAACACCTCGCCGCTTGCGCTAAACGAGCTCGTTCAGCAATTTGACGAATCTGTTCTTCGAGTCTACTCGCTGCACTCGCACTTACTTCTTCGATTCGTGACGATGACGACGTACCTGAAATTAATTACTTTTTAATGCATCCATCATATTTAGCGTTCATCATTCATTCCTTTCATTTGATAGCGTGCGTCATCATTAGATTCACATTCAGCACAATTAATCTAATGTTGAATGTGCACAAGCAATCGAGAGTGAACTCAATTAGGAGAACGTCATTAAAAGTGCTCAATTCGCGGAAAGGAACAGAACATCAAATGTGAGACGACTGAAGGTTTGCGCCATGCGACGTAGATGAGACTACCTCATTATAACTGAACGATAATGGTTCAAGAGTTTACGACAAAAATTCAGTATGAATTTATAGTCAACACGCATTCTGCATATTGAGATGGAGTAAGGAACTCAAGAGGTATCTGCGACTAGATGACGTTAGTTAGACATGCGGGACACCAGAAATACGGTAACATCCTGCATCTGTGCATGATCTCTGAGATCATTTCAATGTCACTGAAGTGGAACAATTCATAATAATCCAATGAATTCATTGTGAATTTTGGTAGAGCTCATGGGGACAAGAAGATAGATACAAACATTGTATAGAATCAATGTTTTTGGCAATTGACTACTTCATAGCGATACAAATGTCAGCACCAGAAATCGATTTAAGGAACAAAAAGATGGGAGCACTACCTACCGTTTGTGGAGCCGAGGATCTCTTCCATGCTGTTTTCACAGGATCCTTCACTTAACGTTTCCTTCTTTGCAGTATTCTTTCCTGAAGCGGCACAAGTCAATGACTCGCAATTTTGAGAACATCATCCATTCAATTAAAGTAGTCGAATGTCCCAGTATGAGTCAATCGACTCAAACACCGAAAGATCCATAAAATTTGGCGAATGCAAAGGTAAAAATCTAAAAGAAACACCAACCAGAAATGGAAAAAACGCATCGATCCTCATCGTCATCTTGACAGTTTTCTTCTTGTTTTATATTCGAAAATGAATTACTCTCGAACGGACTTTCGGCCGAGATCATTGCGCTTAAGTGAGATCTGAAATGCAATTTCGATTGCTCCTTTCTGCACATATTTCCGATGGCGATGCAACACGTTCAGGTCATCCAAGGCGGAACGAAACGGAACGGAAAAAATTTTCTGAACAGTAACGAGCATCGTTTTAGGGTTACAAATCTGTCATAAGAACTTCTGCTGTCAATAAATGACCACGAATAACGAATTCTAATGCAAACAACACACATCAATGATTGAATACTTTGGGTATGTAAGACAATAAATAAAATGTACACATCCATCTAAAGTGCAAGAGTAGGTTTTTTTTAGCGAATATCGCCATTCAAATCGAACAGATAGAATTTTATCGCAACGCATAAATAAATGATTATTTTCGAATGTTAACGAACAATTGGGTCAACTCTTCTCACTAATCGCCATTTTTCAAGAATTCAAAAAGGACGACGGGGAAAAAACAAGGAACAAAATTGGAAATCGAAAACCGCATTCGCATGAAATCCATGAATTTGACTGGAGTAAAACTGCGAAAACAAAAATGACAAAACGTTTGAAATTGATGTTGATTTCAGTTTGCTCTTATGCATTCGCAACAAAACTCTCGTTGTTCAGTTTATTCGTGTTGTGCTCTTTTTCTGATGGAATTCTATGAAACGTTCGAACAAAATGCCTCTGAAAGAAGGGGACAGCAGTATCGCGAGCCAGTCATCTGATTGTGAGTATGACCTTGAACGCACCAGTGCATCGAGCGATAACTGTTTAGTTACTGTTCGAAAGCTTTACTCAAAAGACGATAATATCAGTCACCCATTCAGTTCCGATTCGCTGATTTTTCAATTTATAATTCAATTTGACCATATTTTCATAGTCATTTTTTATCACTGATTAATTTACAGTTCAAAAGAAATTCGTTGAAAATAAGCATCACAAATAATTATCTTTTGGGAGGAGCTGAGTAGAAGGTGACTTTTATAGTCAAGAACCGGAGAGTTAAGGCAAGAAATCAGCTGAAAGAATGCGAACAAAAGCAAGAAGAGTTGATGTACCTGATGAATAATGTGTATGACAAAGTGATTACGTTCAGCATTAATATTATAGTAAATAGGCCAAAGTTATTGCACATTTGGTATTTGGTTGGTATATATACCTGTTGTACATAGCGCAAGGTATATTGTGAGTGGTGTGAAGGTCATTTTATAAAAGTTAGTTTATACTGAAGGTCGATGGCATATTAAGATGATCACGATCATCATTACAATCTTACTTGTACAACGAATATCATTCAACGCACACACACACTTCAATCGCTTACTTTTCATAGAACTTACTTAATTTGGTTCAGATTGGTGTATTGGAGTTGAATTTCGTTCAACGTGAGGATCTTATATATCAACAATCACAACCATAATTCATGCGATCTGACTGTAATTCTCTTATCGCACCTACATATCTGCATTCAAAATGAAATCAAATTGTAGTGCAATGGTGCTTAGAAGATTTTTTTCTTACTCCACAAGCTATTCGAAGTGTCATCAGCGGAAACGCTGGAATATATGATTACAGCGAGAACAACGAAGTTTCGCATTCTGAAGGTAATTGAAATACTTGACGATGAGTAATAACTGCAGTAATACGTTTGCTGAATGCATTATCAAGAGTTATAGGAAGTACAGTCGATAGACAGGTGATAATACTGTTAGCATAGGCAATAGGTAGGGCAGCAGTGAACATTTGTAAGTTAAAGCTGTGGTCATTACTAATGATGAAAATGATATCTATACTGCTGACATCAGCAATCACAAAATCTTACTGCTCGTTAAAGTAACGGTATGAAATTAGAAGTGGTAACACGATAGAAGTTATATCGGTGTTATTGTTAGTAAAGATAGTAAGAAGAGTAATGGATTTTATAATAGTACCATTCATACAATATTATTTGGCTAGTAATAATATTATTGTGGTACATTTTGAGTGAGTACTGCTAATGTGATACGCGTTATAGATATTACTGCTGTTTGCCTGAGTAGATATTAATCATGGCTTATACAGCATCACGTTTACATAAACTTGCTACGTATCACTATTCCATACTTCTATAGTCAATATTTGACTGATATATTATGGTTCGATTTCATCAGCAAATAGCTAGCTCACAATTGCATGCATGCATTCAATGCCAATTACAATAACAAAATCTGAAGTTATACCATCCAAGAATATCGATCATTGCCTACTATCATTAATTACATTAGCATGTCATATATTTATCATCAATATCAATCATCAGTCCGTAGATCCTGGTTTGATTAGGAAAACCGCTTGCATAGAGGGATTATAAGTAGGGAACTGAGTCAGTAAGCTCCAGTGAATTGTTCAGCCCAGCATTCAACTGATTAGTAATAAAAAGTATCGCGCACCCATTCCTTTGTTCTCAAACCTGACCTCACACTTGTCGAAACTTGGAAGTTCATAGCTACCGAATCTTGAGATGTCTATTGCTAGATCTGGTTCAATACATTGCGAAATTGACAACCTATTGATTCCATATGAATGTACTATAAATAAATGGCAGGAAGCACCGAATGATTCGTTCAGATAACTTTCAACCAATTGTCTTCAAGGAACACTTCCAGAACTGAATGTTCTGTTTAATTTGTAAAATTGCTAAAATGATGCTGAAGTGTGGAATAGTTAAAGGAATCATCAACATCATCACAACACTTCAGTTGCAACGAAGAAAACACTCAATAGCACTTGATCAATTTATCTTCATCGATGGAAAAATGAATATTTTTAGATGACAGAAGGATAATAGTACGCGCAACTGGGAAGTGTCAACGCATTTCACTTGATGTTTTTGGTGCTATTCGTTTCCGAACACTTCCCTTTCGTCAACAGTTTTCTGGATTCCAACGGTTATCAAAAAACCTTTTGTAAATTACATTCGACGAAACGATACCAATTCAGAACAGATTTATAAATATGTCGCTGTGATTCGCTGCTGCTGCTGCCCTCGCAAAAGTGCAATTGATTCAGTTTTCAATTCATCAGGGAAGAACTCAAATACTAAGATCGGTATATGTCACATTCAACGGCAACAAACACGGAAGTGAAGCAAAAAAGCATGTATACTTCATTTTTTGATAAAAAGCAGAAAAAATCATCAGAAATACTTTAAATGATTACTGATGCATTCTAAAGCGTTTTTCGTGGACAGCTCGACAAATTTTTTCGTGTTTCAACTTCTCCAATGATTTCTTCATATTCAACGTATGCACACAACATTCTCGTAAATTCAACTACGCCCCCAAAAAAACAATTACACCATTCAATCGGTGATTTTTTGTATTATATAAAACCGAAAACAATACTTCAAAAATAAGCAAATAATACATAACAGATATAAAATGATCAACTGCAGAACGAATTACAGTCGATTACAACATCGATATCTGTTATGTATTATTTGCTTATTTTTGAAGTATTGTTTTCGGTTTTATATAATACAAAAAATCACCGATTGAATGGTGTAATTGTTTTTTTTGGGGGCGTAGTTGAATTTACGAGAATGTTGTGTGCATACGTTGAATATGAAGAAATCATTGGAGAAGTTGAAACACGAAAAAATTTGTCGAGCTGTCCACGAAAAACGCTTTAGAATGCATCAGTAATCATTTAAAGTATTTCTGATGATTTTTTCTGCTTTTTATCAAAAAATGAAGTATACATGCTTTTTTGCTTCACTTCCGTGTTTGTTGCCGTTGAATGTGACATATACCGATCTTAGTATTTGAGTTCTTCCCTGATGAATTGAAAACTGAATCAATTGCACTTTTGCGAGGGCAGCAGCAGCAGCGAATCACAGCGACATATTTATAAATCTGTTCTGAATTGGTATCGTTTCGTCGAATGTAATTTACAAAAGGTTTTTTGATAACCGTTGGAATCCAGAAAACTGTTGACGAAAGGGAAGTGTTCGGAAACGAATAGCACCAAAAACATCAAGTGAAATGCGTTGACACTTCCCAGTTGCGCGTACTATTATCCTTCTGTCATCTAAAAATATTCATTTTTCCATCGATGAAGATAAATTGATCAAGTGCTATTGAGTGTTTTCTTCGTTGCAACTGAAGTGTTGTGATGATGTTGATGATTCCTTTAACTATTCCACACTTCAGCATCATTTTAGCAATTTTACAAATTAAACAGAACATTCAGTTCTGGAAGTGTTCCTTGAAGACAATTGGTTGAAAGTTATCTGAACGAATCATTCGGTGGTTCCTGCCATTTATTTATAGTACATTCATATGGAATCAATAGGTTGTCAATTTCGCAATGTATTGAACCAGATCTAGCAATAGACATCTCAAGATTCGGTAGCTATGAACTTCCAAGTTTCGACAAGTGTGAGGTCAGATTTGAGAACAAGAGAATGAGTGCGCGATACTTTTTATTACTAATCAGTTGAACGCTGGGCTGAACAATTCACTGGAGCTTACTGACTCAGTTCCCTACTTATAATCCCTCTATGCAAGCGGTTTTCCTAATCAAACCAGGATCTACGGACTGATGATTGATATTGATGATAAATATATGACATGCTAATGTAATTAATGATAGTAGGCAATGATCAATATTCTTGGATGGTATAACTTCAGATCTTGTTATTGTAATTGGCATTGAATGCATGCATGCAATGTGAGCTAGCTATTCGCTGATGAAATCGAACCATAATATATCAGTCAAATATTGACTATAGAAGTATGGAATAGTGATACGTAACAAGTTTATGTAAACGTGATGCTGTATAAGCCATGGTTAATTTCTACTCAGGCAAACAGCAGTAATATCTATAACGCGTATCACATTAACAGTACTCACTCAAAATGTACCACAATAATATTATTACTAGCCAAATA
This sequence comes from Anisakis pegreffii, assembly GCA_035041965.1. Taxonomy (NCBI): domain Eukaryota; kingdom Metazoa; phylum Nematoda; class Chromadorea; order Rhabditida; family Anisakidae; genus Anisakis; species Anisakis pegreffii. Next base: position 38,781 of record JAPYMA010001325.1, on the reverse strand, counting down.
ATATTGTATGAATGGTACTATTATAAAATCCATTACTCTTCTTACTATCTTTACTAACAATAACACCGATATAACTTCTGTCGTGTTACCACTTCTAATTTTATACCGTTACTTTAACGAGCAGTAAGATTTTGTGATTGCTGATGTCAGCAGTATAGATATCATTTTCATCATTAGTAATGACCACAGCTTTAACTTACAAATGTTCACTGCTGCCCTACCTATTGCCTATGCTAACAGTATTATCACCTGTCTATCGACTGTACTTCCTATAACTCTTGATAATGCATTCAGCAAACGTATTACTGCAGTTATTACTCATCGTCAAGTATTTCAATTACCTTCAGAATGCGAAACTTCGTTGTTCTCGCTGTAATCATATATTCCAGCGTTTCCGCTGATGACACTTCGAATAGCTTGTGGAGTAAGAAAAAAAATCTTCTAAGCACCATTGCACTACAATTTGATTTCATTTTGAATGCAGATATGTAGGTGCGATAAGAGAATTACAGTCAGATCGCATGAATTATGGTTGTGATTGTTGATATATAAGATCCTCACGTTGAACGAAATTCAACTCCAATACACCAATCTGAACCAAATTAAGTAAGTTCTATGAAAAGTAAGCGATTGAAGTGTGTGTGTGCGTTGAATGATATTCGTTGTACAAGTAAGATTGTAATGATGATCGTGATCATCTTAATATGCCATCGACCTTCAGTATAAACTAACTTTTATAAAATGACCTTCACACCACTCACAATATACCTTGCGCTATGTACAACAGGTATATATACCAACCAAATACCAAATGTGCAATAACTTTGGCCTATTTACTATAATATTAATGCTGAACGTAATCACTTTGTCATACACATTATTCATCAGGTACATCAACTCTTCTTGCTTTTGTTCGCATTCTTTCAGCTGATTTCTTGCCTTAACTCTCCGGTTCTTGACTATAAAAGTCACCTTCTACTCAGCTCCTCCCAAAAGATAATTATTTGTGATGCTTATTTTCAACGAATTTCTTTTGAACTGTAAATTAATCAGTGATAAAAAATGACTATGAAAATATGGTCAAATTGAATTATAAATTGAAAAATCAGCGAATCGGAACTGAATGGGTGACTGATATTATCGTCTTTTGAGTAAAGCTTTCGAACAGTAACTAAACAGTTATCGCTCGATGCACTGGTGCGTTCAAGGTCATACTCACAATCAGATGACTGGCTCGCGATACTGCTGTCCCCTTCTTTCAGAGGCATTTTGTTCGAACGTTTCATAGAATTCCATCAGAAAAAGAGCACAACACGAATAAACTGAACAACGAGAGTTTTGTTGCGAATGCATAAGAGCAAACTGAAATCAACATCAATTTCAAACGTTTTGTCATTTTTGTTTTCGCAGTTTTACTCCAGTCAAATTCATGGATTTCATGCGAATGCGGTTTTCGATTTCCAATTTTGTTCCTTGTTTTTTCCCCGTCGTCCTTTTTGAATTCTTGAAAAATGGCGATTAGTGAGAAGAGTTGACCCAATTGTTCGTTAACATTCGAAAATAATCATTTATTTATGCGTTGCGATAAAATTCTATCTGTTCGATTTGAATGGCGATATTCGCTAAAAAAAACCTACTCTTGCACTTTAGATGGATGTGTACATTTTATTTATTGTCTTACATACCCAAAGTATTCAATCATTGATGTGTGTTGTTTGCATTAGAATTCGTTATTCGTGGTCATTTATTGACAGCAGAAGTTCTTATGACAGATTTGTAACCCTAAAACGATGCTCGTTACTGTTCAGAAAATTTTTTCCGTTCCGTTTCGTTCCGCCTTGGATGACCTGAACGTGTTGCATCGCCATCGGAAATATGTGCAGAAAGGAGCAATCGAAATTGCATTTCAGATCTCACTTAAGCGCAATGATCTCGGCCGAAAGTCCGTTCGAGAGTAATTCATTTTCGAATATAAAACAAGAAGAAAACTGTCAAGATGACGATGAGGATCGATGCGTTTTTTCCATTTCTGGTTGGTGTTTCTTTTAGATTTTTACCTTTGCATTCGCCAAATTTTATGGATCTTTCGGTGTTTGAGTCGATTGACTCATACTGGGACATTCGACTACTTTAATTGAATGGATGATGTTCTCAAAATTGCGAGTCATTGACTTGTGCCGCTTCAGGAAAGAATACTGCAAAGAAGGAAACGTTAAGTGAAGGATCCTGTGAAAACAGCATGGAAGAGATCCTCGGCTCCACAAACGGTAGGTAGTGCTCCCATCTTTTTGTTCCTTAAATCGATTTCTGGTGCTGACATTTGTATCGCTATGAAGTAGTCAATTGCCAAAAACATTGATTCTATACAATGTTTGTATCCATCTTCTTGTCCCCATGAGCTCTACCAAAATTCACAATGAATTCATTGGATTATTATGAATTGTTCCACTTCAGTGACATTGAAATGATCTCAGAGATCATGCACAGATGCAGGATGTTACCGTATTTGTGGTGTCCCGCATGTCTAACTAACGTCATCTAGTCGCAGATACCTCTTGAGTTCCTTACTTCATCTCATTATGCAGAATGCGTGTTGACTATAAATTCATACTGAATTTTTGTCGTAAACTCTTGAACCATTATCGTTCAGTTATAATGAGGTAGTCTCATCTACTTCGCATGGCGCAAACCTTCAGTCGTCTCACATTTGATGTTCTGTTCCTTTCCGCGAATTGAGCACTTTTAATGATGTTCTCCTAATTGAGTTCACTCTCGATTGCTTGTGCACATCCAACATTAGATTAATTGTGCTGAATGTGAATCTAATGATGACGCACGCTATCAAATGAAAGGAATGAATGATGAACGCTAAATATGATGGATGCATTAAAAAGTAATTAATTTCAGGTACGTCGTCATCGTCACGAATCGAAGAAGTAAGTGCGAGTGCAGCGAGTAGACTCGAAGAACAGATTCGTCAAATTGCTGAACGAGCTCGTTTAGCGCAAGCGGCGAGGTGTTGTTGATTTGATGACATCTAAAGACACTGATTCGATGTTAATCGCATCATCAAAAAGCATTACTCTCATATCAATCATTCAATCAACTGCAATGTTTCTTATTGTCACTTTATTAGTCTTAAAACATAAAGTGACTTTCAAACGGGTTGTTTGTTTGACTTGAGAATTGATTTCAATTTTGATTCAATTCAACTCAGTTGCACTTCAGGTCTCAGCAACAGCAAAAAGTGCAACAACCCCAGCAACAACAACAACAACAACAAAATGAACAAAAACAAACAACTGCTGCAAAAACAAATGAAAACAATGTGGCTGGTAATGCTTTTCTTGAAGCATTGATGAAAGAACAGGAGAATTATCAGTTGAAATTAAAGAGTCAACCTAAAATTACAGCAGGTTTGAGTTGAGATTCATTTAAGTTTACTTCAGATTTTAGGTTGATACTCTCTTTCACCTGTTTCGTATCAGAATTAGTCAACATTTTGTTTAATAATATATGTGCATAAGTAGGTTCGTTCGTTTTATAAGTGAAATTCTTCGGAGGAAGAATATCGGTTAGATTTGGTCTCGTCTTGCATCAATCATTTGACTAGTGCTCGGTTGTGAAACAAAAACCGAAAGCGTGCACTCAAGCCGGCTCGTTCCATAAATAGATCTCATACCTCTCTCTCGAACCCTTCGAAATGTCAAACTTTTCAACGAAAGAATACGTGTATTGCAAAAACGCTAAGGGGTTTCAACAGAGTTACGAGAAACTGTCTCTTGTTCAAAATTTGTGTGAAAAGTTGAGAATTCATCGTGATCACTGACCATTCACAAGATGAAGAGATTATATGAGATTATCTAAGACTGATTGAATTAATCATCAGTAATGGAGTTGGGTATATATTAAAGCAAAGTTGGAGTGAAGTGATGATGTGTTTTGATGTGATAAATTGTTGAATGACATACTCTACATAGGTATTCAATCAGATGGATTCTAGATCTTTAGAGTTATTCATTAATGACTGTTATTATTATTATTGTGATACCGGTTTCAAGTAAGACCAAACAATAACCTTATTTATTGTCTGTGTGTGTGTGTTTATGTACAGACGTATGTGTGCATGTTTAAATCTTCATCCTAAATACGAGTATATGCCTAAGGCATTATATCATCTTAAACAGCAATTGTCGCTTAGCAGCAATAATCATTATTCGAATAAATTCAATGAGAATAAGTTATTATTATTTATTGTCACCAATCATAAAGCTCTCATTCTCATCAAATTCATTCACCAATCAACTTTTCAATGGATCCATCGCATTACTACAGCAAAATCACCGCAAATTGATCATATCATTCATGCATATGAATGAAATCAGCTAAATGCTTAGTGAAAACGTATCATCCAGTCACTTTTCGACGAGTCATGATATAGGTACATAATTGAATTCGAAGACAACTTACTCTTTGGATCAGGTCAATTCAACGTTTTGTCGCATCTTTATCTCACATCAAGAATCAACATTTTTCCCTTGAATGTAGATGCTGGATACAACAACTATGTGGGCAAATTTGTGCGTCTTTGTAACTGAACTCGAAAATTCTTTCATGAAACTTCAAGAGAACATGTGTGAACGCTCGCTTGATGGTTTGATTTGACTGTGGATGCAAATTCAAAAGAAACTTAGTGGTGGATTGAGTGTGAAAATGTGCGTATGGTTGATGGTCAGAACAGGATTATTCCTATATACAACGGGATGATTGCAGCATGTTCTCATGAAAGTTGCACATTTTGCGATTAAAAAATAAATGTTTGAAGTATTTCTGAAGTGAAATGGTCGCAATAAATATGGTTTTCGTTCACTGTGAACGTTCGTTCATTTCAAGATAACCAAGCGAATCAAAATTACTTGATCGTCGTCGGATCATGTGATTCACCTTGCAACAATCCTTTTCCAATCTTGTTCGCAGTTAGTTTCTTCGAATGATTCATGCAGATGATTGCTGCGTTTGCCCATCCTGTCGTCGTAGTTCCTATCTCTCGCAAATTCTTCTCATTTCTTTGCAAGTATATCCTCGTTCTTGTGTTCTTGTAGCTCGTCGTATATATCACGTCGATTTCTTGTTCTCAATAAGTGCGATTCAATTCATCAATTTCTAAACACCAGAATTCATTAGAATGAAAATGATGGATAAATAAAGGCTAAGCTTCGATGATAAGTATCGATGAGCATAATTTGTTGTGTTTCATCAGAGGTTTTCGTTGCAGTTGAACTCTCCATGGCGTAATTTTTTGATCACTCTCTTCGCCTTCAATCTTGAATGATAGCATTTCGTGCAAAAATAATCTGATATTGAACGTTCTCATCAGAATAACTTCCCATTCAATTTTTTTGCGCTTCAAACGTTGACATTTTCAGTGAATGAGAAGAGAAACTGATGTAAAAATGATGAATAGAAAGTGAAAGTTATGAAATTTGTGATGAGTTCCTTGATAGTCTCTATAATAATTCTCAGTTAATGAAAGAGTATCAGGTGTGACTGTTCTGTTGAAAGAAATGGAATTTTTTTGTTTGTTGTGAATTTTTCATTTTGTGAATTTTGTTTTGTGTTATGGAGATAAATGACGATCTCGGTGCATTAAGGTGCCATGGAACCAGCACCGAAGAAAAAGAAACGTCAACGAAGGAATCCGGTTTGGCCGTATTTTGAAGTGAAGGATGGAGTTGCAAGTTGTAAACAGTGCAGCTATAGTACAACATCTGTGTTCAGTACCAATCTGAAAGTACACCTAAGGACACATCACAACGCTACCTATAAATTGGTTCGTTCCATTTTTTCTCTGATTTCACATATATCAGATGCCATTCGTTCATTTTTGAATCTTCTTGATATTTGAGTTGCAATCAAAGTTGCATTTTAAGGTGATCGAAGCCGAAGAGCAGCAGCATGCAGCACTGCAAAAATCGATGATGAATCCATCAGCGCCCACCAATCCATCCGCAATGAGCGGTCTAAATCCATATATGCACAAAGTGACCACAACCGCTCTACCAGCAATCGCACCATTGCACAACGCTTTAGCGTCCAATTCGAACGGTCTCGAATTGTCGTTGGGACAAATTTTGAGTCGTGTCAATAACGCATCGGAAAGTCACAGTGCAACGAGTTCAGGGCCTGCAACGCCTATTTCCACTACGGGTGATATGGACAGTGCTTTCGGTGAATATTTTCACTATATTTCCGTATTGTTCTCATTATTTGATATGAATATTTTGTGAAGTGATCTAACGATCCAAAACGGAGATGATCGAATTCATCTTTCAGCAACGAATTGTTGCTGGATGTTGAGAGTGGTAGTAATTGTTGGGAAATATTTCAGAAACTGCATCAACATCGGATTATGATTTGACGTATTCAACTTTGCTGAATGGTGGTCGGATAGATGAGGGATGTTTGCCGGCGTTGAATCAGTCGACGTGCGCATCGAAACGTCGTCGAGTTAGACGTCATCCAGTTTGGAGATTTTTTAAAGATATCGATGATCCGAAGGTGAGAACAGCTGATAGACCATCACTGAATCAGTTTGAATAAGCTAACTCATCATCAAATACTCACGAACGATTTTAAGAGAATAGCAAAAAGCGTGTCTGTTCTCCCATTTGCACGGTTCCTTATTTCTCCTTCAAGAATATAACATATCGTTAGAGTACTTTATCGTAATTTTATTCTAGTGTTTCGTATCGCGCGATGATTTGATATTTTTATTTGTGATAATTCTGAAACCAATCCAAGTCGTTTTACTATTCTAGGTACAAGATTCAAGTGCGCCTTCGAGTTGTTCAACTCCAACTAATAGTAGCTCGTTAGGGGTTGGTTGTTGCTTGTTCTGAAGAAAGTTATTTTCAAATAGCTACTTCGTTTCACTTGTATGCATTTACTCTGTGACTTTTATTCATAATGCGTGACTGCAAGATTTTATGGACTTTTATGAACTGTCAGTTCAAATGATTAAAGAGTTCGTTTCAGTCGGTTGGATGCGTGAAGTGTTCATTCAATACGGCATCGCCATTCAGTACCAACTTGAAAATGCATTTGAAGGCGCATCATAAAAGTGATTACAATCTGGTGCTGAAACTCGAAGCACAACAACGTGAAGAGGAGTGCATTCGCAGTGCACCGTTCGTGCCCAGTCCCACCAAAAGGTTCATTTTGTGGACACTTGAATCTCGTTAGCATTCATGAAAATTTTTGTAATCTGACTTGAATTCTGATTCCGATTTAATGGAAACGTGCGATGGTTTTTTGTGAAAAATTTGTTGCGTTGTTGTTGTGTGTGCGGATTACATACTGATATGCGTCCAGTAAATTTCTTTCGCTTTTTACAATAGTCTAATAGGTTGGACAAACAGTGACAAAATGTGTGCCAAGCCGATATTGGATGAAGAATTATTGGATTGGATAGATTTAATGAGTAGCAATTAGTGATTGTGTGTTGATGTATGTGGCTGTGCAAATATCACGAGTGCGATGTGACCGAGTGGAAATTATTAGATCGAAAGTATTTATGTGGACGTTAAGAGGGAGTTTGGAAAAGTTTGGGTAATAGTGATTGTGTTGAATATGATAAATGGTTCAGGAAATGCAGCTGGGATGAGGGTGTGACGAGCCAGTTATCTGTTGATGCAAACAAACAATTGGGTAACCTTCTGAACCAGATGACCGCGCAGTTGCTGTTCAAGACCGGAAACAAGTGAGTGAGACGCTTTTTGGGTTATTCACCAAAATTATGTTCAATTCTTATGTGGGTAAATGTTTGTGTGCGTGCGTGATGAGTGTATTTGTGAAGCTGGCTGATAATGGAGGGGAATGAATGAAATCTGGATTGGTTCATTGCGAGTGAGACGGGATTTGGAAGTGTGATTTGGAAGAGATACTGTCATTTGAAAGAGATACTGTGAATTGCAATCATTGAGTAATAACTGACTGGATCGTATCATCCGCATCGTTTTGGCAAAGTTATTCACTGGAATCTGTTTTGGGTGTGCAGATGGATGGATCGTATGTGAATGAAGCATTGAATCAGCGTTCATTGCAAATTGCGTCTTGAGTAGAATCATAGCGAACGTTAGGCTATTATGACTGTGAGTTTCATAGAGCGATCTCACTTCCCGTTCCCGTCCCCCAGGCTTTTTACTTTGATTTAATTCAAATTTTTAATTATGGCTATTCAGGCGAATGTGTTCATGATTTGAAAAAACGTGAATAAATTCTCTAATCATAAGAGTGCATATTACAGTGTATTTGAAACGGACGAAGACAGTTTGATATCGATGTCGACATCTGATCGTCTAGCAGCTATGGTTGAACTGGCGGCTGCATCGAATACCTCTCCTGAGCAAGCCAATAAACTGGATACGAAACGTATGTTATGTGCTCCCCCATCTTACAGTTGGCACTGGGATCCATCCTGTCTTTTACTTTCTGCCATTAGTGCTCAAATAAGTCTGATAACTCGAAACGAGAAATATCGATGAATAAGGCGATTTTTTGACGTTATTTTCATATGACAAATGCGATTGTCGACACTACGTAATAGTGATAATCATTGAAATTGATGAATTAGCTGAATTCACTCAGAGCAAGCAGTACAAGCAGCAACGGAATTATTTGCAGCATCTAAAATCTCTGATTCGCTGGTTAACTCGGCATCGTCACCAGCTTTGTTGAACGGTAGTAATCAGTCGTCGTTCTCGGCGAGTCTTGAGTCGTTACAATCTGACCTGTTGGCACGTTTTGGATTGAATGGCTCAGATCTGCTGCAAAGCAGTCCTTTACTGCAAGGAGCCACCGGTGTATTAGGTAATCATTCAATGAACGCAACGCAATCGTCAACATTACGCCACCAAGCTTCTGGTAACAATCTTTTCGGGCAATCACTACCAACCTCAACACATAACTCGGACACGACCAAATCCGTTAGGTTTGTGTTCCTTGTTCCGCAGTTATTCTCACGTCTTTGATAATCATTCGTTATCTGAATTTTTGTCACAAATTTGTTCTGTTAATGATTTGTAGTATCCGTGTTGATTTTGATGAATTTTATCGTCGCTCTCATAAAGCAGAAACAGTTAAGGCATAATGCAATTGCAATCATTGAATGATAAATGACTGAATCGTATCATTCGCATTGTTTTGGCAGAATTATTCACTGGAATCTGTTTTGGGTGTGCAGATGGATGGATCGTATGAAATTCATTCAAAATTCATCTCAAAATCAAAATTGTTTCCACATGATATCGGTCTTTTGCAATGTGTTCCAAAATAATATCACAGTTTGTATGTTCGAGTTTATTTTAGAACTGTGAGCAAAAAATTACCAACCGGCGAAATTGTGAAAGTGAGAATGATGCGAAAAGACGTTGGCATAGCTAACAACAGCATCAACACTAACAATACTAATAGCAACAATAACAATGAATTAACTGGTATCGCGGTGAATCCGAAGCCGAGCACATCACCGTTACAACCGAATGCTTCTGAAGCTGCCTCACTGTTTGACTCGCCAACCAGTTCAACATCGATTTCTGTCGCCGAACCTCCTGTGGCTCAGACGGCCACTGAACGAGGCGTCATGAAACCGCTGGAATCGCGAGAGGCTCGTGATGAGTCACTGGCAAGATTTTTGGACCGAAGCAAAGCATTCCATTTACTTGGTTTACCTGAATTCAAGGTTATTTCATTTGCACATTTTTCTCGACCAAAAGTTTCGAATTTTTTTTGATTCCGTCTTGAACAATGCATTGTAAAACTGAGAATTGGCACTAGTGATGAATGGTTTCTGTCAGCTGTCGTTATGAATATTTAATGCATTGATTGAGTGACGTATGCTCTCGTTATTCTCAACAAATGCTTTTCAGAAATTCGTTCAAACACTCGCACCTGATTATCAGTTGCCGAGTAGTGGTTCTTTAAAACGTCTTGCCGAAACTCTAAAATGATTCGAAGGTGTTATTGGCTAATTGATCGTGACTTGCGCTCGATCGCACTCTTACGAAATCCGATGTGAATAATACGGAACAATTATGTGATTTTTCACTTACTGCCTTCTACAAATCAATGATTTTATTGATGATTACTAACTGCTTCAATTACTCATACCTTCAACTAAAATATTATCGTGCATATTTGCTGCTTGCAGTCTAATGTTATGAATTCATTTCTTGACGTGTTAAATTAATTACATCTGATCGATTTACAGTCCAATTATCTATTACTGCACATTTTGTGAACAGAGTTGTATATCAGTCAGTGTCTCTACCGAGTAAAATTCACGCTTTTCTAGCTTAATACTAATTCCAAAAATAAGCCAACAATTCTGAGGCTGATCATGAAAATAATAGCTGCTGTTAGGTTTATCCGCAGTAGACTAATACTCTTTATCAAATAGAAATCGTTTCAGAGAATTTGCGTTGTAATATAATTTCACTTCATTATTGTCAGGTGAATGTTTGTATAATATATTGTCGAAGTTGGAAATAGCCTTTGTTGTGATAATTTATCTTTCATTTTGAATTATAACCGAATTTTCTTCGATGATTTGATGTTCGCTCGTATTGCCACATTTATCTTACAATCCGTAATAAGCGCTCATGTTTGGTTGTTTTTTGTTTCGAGTGGAGTGCTATGCAAGTTAATGATTATTGGTGTGTTTGATTCAGCTCAATTATTCATTATCATTTGATTGTGCATTTGATATGATACGATATGATATGTTGATTGTTGCCTTTTTTACGCCGAGTTTTCGTTTGTTTTTTTTGTTATATTGGTTATTTCCATGTACACACTTGCTAATTCGTCAAATTTCTGTTCACTCAAATATTATATTTCCTCATTCACTATTCGTTCTTTCAGATTCATTCCCTCATATAACACTATGTTGATTGATTGATGTCACTGTATTGCTGAGAATTTGTAAAATCATTTCATTAATTAATATATGATAGCACATTAAGCATAAATTGCTCATTTGTTCCTGTTGTGAACTTTATTTATGATACTGCAAATCTATATTGTACCATGTAAGTAAGTAAGTGCACTGTGAAGAATTCCGATCATACAATTGTGTAATCCATTCGTTTTTCCTTATTATTATTATTTTCGAGTCGTGTTCGTAAGCACTGATTGCTTTTCTGGTCTTAACCAGTTCTTTCATTTATTACTGTCAATCGGTACTATCAGTGAGTTTTAACGTTAACTGACAGTTGACTTATTTTAATGAATTCAGTAAATGCACGCTATCCGAAGGTGGATTCGTGCTGAGTTAGGAGAGGTATCAATGAATAGCATGAGTTAGGTGTCTTGTTGTAGGAGGTGAGTGATGAGAATGTGCCAAAGCGTGTTCGTAATGAGGGTATGAAAAGAGTCTGCAATGATTGTGTTCGTTTGTGATACCGATTTATCCTTACTCATTTATATTTGAGCAGTTTTTTTGTTGATTCAAGCTGAGATACGTTTCGTTAGGAATTGAACGCACATCCGTTTAGGTGGTTTCACTTGAGTGAGTTAAGCTTTCGGTATTCGTATTTCTGTTGGAATCTTTTCTGCAACTGCTCGTCGAAATCTTGGATCGTTTATGTGGATAGTTCACTTGTCCATTTCGATCAGGAATTAGGAGATCGATGGTTGGTTGTAAACTGATATGTGATTGAATGTATGACCATTCTAGTGAACAACGACCAATAACACTGCCTCTTTTGGTGCTTTTTTGACTCATTCGTTCAAGTGCAATTGTCGTTGTATATCTGAAGACCTATTATATGTGAACACTGCTGCTCTTTCATCAAGTTATTATTCCAATCTTCTTTCAATTAACAATTCAGATGAATCTTTGCGATCCAATTCAATATTTTAAAAACGTTCAACATTTCATGTGATTTTATCAATGTTTTCGTTATATATTTATCTCCACGATTCATTCATTATTCGTTCGTTTATTGAATATTCTCTTCGCCTCACCACCACCCAAATTGATATTTATTATATATGATGTTCCTATGTAAAATCGTTTGAATATCTTGCAATTTCTGAGCAATAAAATGAATTTATTAATTGTAAGACGCATTCATGCATTAATTGAAGTTATTCGCTTATCTCTTTCAGACTGTGCAAGAAATCGTGCTGCAATTCAACAAAATGATTTGTTTCTTTTATGTTTCGTACTGTTAGTGGGGAACCTATGACTTGAATGATATCAATGACCGCTAACAACAAGGATTCATTCGTGTAACATGGAGAGAATTTGGCTTGATCAGAAACCAATGATCGTTAATCGAACCGAATTCAGGTGTCACCTATCAAACGTTCAGATGGACATGCACATGTTTACTTTTATGTTATTTCTTATCGATGAAATCAAGTGACTGCTGCAAATGATCGTTTTTTGAAGTGATTCTTTGTGGCGTAATCGTTTGGTGTTCGTTGATTTTTCATTGTACATTCAATGAATTCAGTGACCGCTCACAATAAAGCCTCATTCGTGTGGAATGAAGAGAATTTGGCTTGACCTTAAACCAATGATTGGTGATCGAACCGAATAGTGTACGTTCAAATTAGCATGGAGATTACCATCGTTGCATGCACCTTTATTATCGAGAAGGTGAGGTGTTCCATTGCACCAGCGGTTCTCAACCTTTTTCCATCCCGCAACCCCCCCTCCGCAACTTTTTTTAGCATGTCCTCGCACCTCCTACAAGAGAAGTTAAAATGTCCTCACAACATCCACTTTGTATCTCTCATCCACTCCAGCGAGTGTCTGAGCAATACTCAATGAAAAAGTTCTTGACGAGTATGTTAGGAAAGTGAGAATATTTTGAACTTTTGAGAGCGATTTTCTAAAAATCAATGTTTGTTTTTTTTTCACAGTGCATTGCATCCATCAAATTCTGACAATCGTTTTGACGTTGCCGTTTGTATTTATGAACGTAATAAAAACATGTGACGTGTTGGTTTTTGGTTGTTTGATACAAATACATTCAATATGCATCAATTTTCACAAAAATGTTTTTCAACAAACAATTCATTTCACTGACAATGAGCTTGCTGTTAATTCAGAGATCTACCACAATGAATGATTCAGAGACTTCGAGTTGTATAGGATTATAAAAGCATATAAAACTGCACTCCCATAAACACGACTACTGATGGTGAAGTTCCAAGTGTGCGTCGTCTTTGCATTCTTTTTCTATGAGAAAAAAGGTGTTATAAGGTAATTTGAGAAAAATATGCCTGGTCTTATCACGAAATTGCATCGAGTTATACTGGAATTATTAAGCTAACGTTCTTATTCGAATACATTACCGTTATGACAGAACAGAATATCGATGAAAATTCGAAATACAGGTCGCATAAGACCTTAATGAGAAGCACTGAAACATCCGATAGAATGTTCATATGTGCCTCCTTCACCGTAGTGGATTCAAGATGAAGCGTCTCCAGAATTTATACATTCAACAGACATTGCGATGCTTTTAGAGGCAAGCCGATAATGGAGTGCATTACAAATTACGAGCGGAAACTTTTTGTATCGCTTTATTTATTCTCAAGAAATTATCATACAAGTACAAATCATACAACCCACACAAATGCGGGTTAACTGTCTACTGAGAATTAATCCGACTGGAAATCTTACAAATAAAGCAACTGAAATATATACATAAGCAGTTGAATGCATCGCCAAACAGCGGCTTGGATATGCAATTCTGGAAGCGATTATTCATCTTGTCAGAAGAATAATTCGACAGTGCGTTGAAAAATTGATGCTTCTCAACAAAAATCAATTTCACATGCACATTCATGAGCAATCTCACAATTGTTTCTTTCGAATACGTTTTTGTCATCATCCATTGCGATTGACAAAAACTGTCAAAGATAACTTTTTTTAAATGTGTCCAACTAAACAGAAAAGTTGATTTAAATCATCACGCAAAACACCGAAACTGAATAAATCAACAAGCGGATAAATAGCGAATAAGTAGTACAAATTAATTGCGTGCAGTTATCCGATCTCAATGTGATGATCGTCGTCCAAAATCAATGATATGCGAAATTTGATTGATATCATACTTTACGAGCAGTAAGCTGTAGAAGAATTACGATGTGCAGTTGAATATACGTAAGAATAATATGAAAAGCGCAAAAGAGCTGATATAATACGCATGTATAATTAATGAGATCGTTCATTTACAGTGTGGACGTCAATCGGATTGACGACGGTGAATGAATGCCGACTAGTGATTTGCGCCTAGAGCAGCATCAAAATACATCACCCATTCCAGTGAGAAATATTTACAAGATACTTTGAATAAAAAGCGTCAAGCGATAGAGGAAATGAGCAAAGCTGATAATTTACAATTATGTACAGTTTATTACAGATAACACCAAAACAACCTTACAAACACATATATGATAACTATTCTATCTGCGAATAACGAACTCGTGCAGCACACATAACTGTCGCAGTGATTAATCACGACATCGCCCATTTGATGCATTTTTTTTGAAAGCAATGCAGCGAGAAGCAGCAAGAAGTCTCTCAAATTATACATCATCTAGAATATTTCTTAAGATTCTCGTTTTCAAACAGTCTAAAACTTGACTGTCACCCGACTGATCTAATTCATATCACCCGAGTTATTTATGAACAATCATGTTGTTTGGTGTGTGTGAATGTGTGATCGTTCGACATGCTCAACACGTTCGATTACCTAAACATTTGTGGCACCATTCATAGTGATACCAAATGAGGATATCGCTGAACTTCTACCCGAATCAATTAAACTCTTCTTTTTGTTGTCATCGCGTTTCTTTGTCTCAACATTCGACGATGAACCACCACCCATCATCGAAGTTCTATTGAATGAGTTCGTTTTCGACAAATGATGATGCGTCGACTTTCTGGGTTGAGTCCCTTTGATAACGGCGACAGCCAGTTGCTTGGGTGTTGGTGCTTCAAGAATCGACGTTTTCGCTTGACGATTCACGTGCTCCAGAATGTGTTTCTTGCCTACGGTGATGCGTTTTGACTCCGCGTCAATGTTGTTCTTATCGCTACTATCATAATGCACACTCAACGCACTGCACATCGACGACGTATGTGAGCAGTTCGCTGAATCCGCAGTGTCGCTTCCATCGTTCGAGTCCGATTCACTGAAATCCCTTTTATGAATAATGTCATTCATCCATCCTTGCATGCAAGTGTTTCATTAAGTTCTCGTAAAGCAACGTATCCGACAGCAAATTAACACTAATTGTGAATGTAAAACCTAATGCTTCTTTTTGTGCTGCTCTATTACAAACGCAGCCATGCACTTACGGGGTGATCTCGGAATTCTCAATAAAATTTCTATTCGTCGAATCAGTACTGAGTCAAGTCATAGTTCAGGTAGAAACTGGACAAAAACCGAACGAACCTATGTTGCTGAGTTTGTCTAAAAGTGCAATTATTCGGAGGGTTGCTCTTTAGTTGAGCATGTTTTTTGCTGTTGTTAGCTGAAATAGCGGTCAGCGTGAACCAATCAGCGGTGATATTCGTGCGTGTCCAACGATGTGACATTATATCAGCCAACGAACATCTTGTGAACGGATCGAAGCAAAGACAGCGTTCCATCAGGTCTTTTGACTCTGAAATATCATGAGCGATTATGTGATAAGTGGAATATTTTCACAGAGGATTCTCTGGAAACATCGAATGTCACCAAAAAGTTACTGAAGCTCTTGGTAGGAAATGCATTTCACAGCTATTTTCCACCAATCATAGATTACGGAAAAGATAAAATTCCGCACAATCGCAAAATCGCATAAAAATCGCACCATCACTCAACGACCCGTGAAACGGCAAAGGACCGAGCAGATGCGATGTGCAAATATCTTTCTCATTGCGGAACGGCAGTCGTCCATTCAACATATTGTATAGCAGTACTCCCAATGACCACACTGCTGCCTCTTCGCCAAGATACAATGCATGCAGAAACCATTCGGGAGGACAGTACAATCTGGTGCCTGAAATGAATTGTCGGAAATTTGTAGATTTCGCTGCATTCGTGAATATTTCGCTGTTAATGAGATGAAAAGTGAGTGGGTTCTGATTGATAGGAACAACAAATGCGGATTACCTTGAAAATCGGTGTAGTGGGTCTTTTTGAGTGGAGTGGCTGCACCAAAATCGATCAAACGAGTTTCACCGTTTAGCAAATCGATTACAACGTTTTCGTCCTGTTTTCAACAACAAAAACAACAATAAACAAGTCAATCATGAACCATTGCAAATACCCGATTTCAATAACGGTTATGTTCCACGGAAATCAGTTCAACATTTTTTTAAATGTCCCACATATTTCCAAACTGAACACACTTCGACAGTATGGAATTTTTGTCGAAGTTTTTTGCACGAAACAGTTTTGATCTATTGATGTCACGTATTGTGACATTCGGGTATTCCGAATGGCAATGTACATTAACGATAGATATGAGGTTTTGATGACCATCATTCAATACTGATTTAGTCAGAATCAGAGTGGATATTATTCCTATGAACTTCTTTGTTTCAAAGTTTCGAAGCGAAAGCCATTTTTTGACGGAAAGGATTCCAGAAAGTTAAGAGACGCTGACAGTAGATGGTTATGGGCAAATGTAATAAAGATTGAGAACTGAAGTTAAAAGAACCTTGATATCTCTGTGCAAGACTTTGTGACGCATACACTGGATAATCGTCTCAACAACCTGTCGAAACAAAAACCTCGCCAACTGAAATAATTCAGCTCATGTTATACGGTATGGAAACTGATCTATTGTTGCATACTCTTTAAAAGGTACATCTCAATTTGAAATTAGAAAGAAACTTCAGAGAAAGTGCTATATTTAGACCAATTTTGTTTCGAGATAACTTTGTTGAGGTATGAGAGAAGCGTTGTTTATGATGGAGAAGTGCAGCAATAAAATGGGTGCAATCCAGAAATGTTTTCCATAATCTCAACGAAAGTTCTTCTTTGTTTCAGTGCGAGAAGAAAGCTGACTCAAATGTTCCCTCGCTTCAGGCGCACTAACATGTGATAAATTACAGAAATGTCTTGATTTTTCGGCTGAAGATTCAGCTCAGACCAATTGTAAAACTTTTCCGATGGGCCTTTGACTGTTCTATACGAGAAGCGTCTTTGATTTTGATTTGCCAACTGCAGATATTTCCAGTGACATCTCAGTGTTAAATTGAACAATTAGTTTTGCTTGTGTTTCATTGCAATCAAATGTAAATATAGATTCGTGTAGAATAGAGCAAAAACGCTCACATTCTCGTCAAGAACACCTTGAGCTTTGATGAAATCGAAGAGATCAATGCAAGGATACGGTCGTTGCATCACAATCAAAAACCCTTCAGGCATACTGTACCAGTCGATCAGCTTTATCACTCCAGGAATATTCACACATCGTGCTAACATACTGATTTCCATCGGAACTCGTTCATCGTTCAACTACAAAATTCATTCAACAATACAGCACATTTCAGTCGACAGCTGAAGAGAATTAAACTGGTAAACGTTTTCGGATGAAAGCGAGTGCATATATGTGAAAGTGACCTTCGCCCATTCACGAACATGTCTTCGTTCAATGAATTTCACTGCAACCGGAGTGTCATCAGAGATTCGAACTGCACGATAAACGATCCCAAAACCACCTCTGCCGAGTTCACCTTTCAATCGATAAGTTTTCTTGAATTTCGAAAACCCTCTTCCTATAACCAATAACGATCATCTCACTTCAAGTGCTATCCTCATGAACTGAACAATGAGTTTTACTTCAAATTCGAATGCAATCAATCGTGCAAATCACCAGAATTCTGCTGTCATACGGTTGAAAGAGGAAGAATGCGGATCTTCAAAACGTTGCAAACTAACCGTTAAGAAGAAGTTTAATGTTGAGGAATTGAAAAGTGGCTAGTTTCTTCACTTTCTTCGCAAACAAAGCCATCGCCGTGAACTTTTGCTCAATTCATGTGGTGGAGCCAGTTTTTTGAACTGTGTAATTTGTGTCTGTAATTCGACTGAACTTGATGCAATGAATCCCTTCAAGCAGCGCTTCATCAATCATTTTGCGCACTTAATGACAGCAGCGCAGAATGAAGTAAACGATCGTTTAGTGAAAAATGCAACGCGACACTGCACATGAATAGAACGGCAATGCATTTCGGAGAACGTCTCAAATGATTCCAAAATCATTCAATGTTCAAACAACTAATTCACGTATGCACTTTGAAAAGCTTTACTTGAACAATTCATGAGTACCAGTCATAGTTCTACATTAAGTATGCTTGACTGCGCCTTCTGAGGGGCATTTTGCGCAGCTTGAAATGCTAAGGGCTGAGGGCGAAGAAGTGGGCAGTAAGGGGATGGACGAGACCGTAGACGATAGATTGGTGATAGGGATGCAAGCGACTGAACCTGATCAATGGATTGGCAAGAAAATGATTGAATTTAAGACAGGCACGAATGCGATCGTTGATAGAGGTGGATCGGATATGTATTCGTTTACCACTATCAGCATATGGAATCAACATATGGAGTGCAGCACCTGACCCTTGTTCATAGTTTTAGGTTGTGACGATGAGTTGGTGTGATCGCGCATTTATTTCTGATCGAAACGAACACCACAAAGTCTCAGCGGTATTTGCAAAACCTGGCAAAACTACCAGCTACTTGCCCGTCATTTGCTCAGAAAACGTCAAAAGCTGGTCTGGTGGTCGTCCACCGAATCGATCTTCCCTCTCGTTTTCGCACGTTCCATGTGTCACGGTTATGATTCATCATCAGTTTCTTCCACTCACGGTGAATCTTCAAAACATCAGATGTTCCATACTTTTGTTCGCCTCATAGGGATCCGTACATTTAGTTTTAGTCAACACTAGCAACACTATCATTCACTTCCTTGTTGATCGTCATGTAATGGTGCAGAAAAATGCGAAAAAGTTGACTCCATGAAGTAACTGCTGATTCTCTTCATTGCTTTTGTTCATCACTCTCA
Organism: Anisakis pegreffii; assembly: GCA_035041965.1. Classification (NCBI taxonomy): domain Eukaryota; kingdom Metazoa; phylum Nematoda; class Chromadorea; order Rhabditida; family Anisakidae; genus Anisakis; species Anisakis pegreffii. The sequence continues at coordinate 19,704 of JAPYMA010001325.1, read as the reverse complement.
CTAAAAAGCAAAATTCCACGGCGATTCGCCAAATTTTCATCTTTTTTCCCGAATCATTTTTCCATTTTCACATGACATAATAGTTTTGCTGATAACGCAGTCTGTCTCATGCGCTTTTTCTAAACTTCAAGTCATTCAGAGTCCACCGTACAATAATAAGTGAGAGCAAAAAATCATTTCTAAATGTGAGCAGTCGGATGGATGCAAACTGGCATTTATAATGCAAAAAAATCCGCTTTTGTTCATCATTACTGCTGCAATAGACGCAATGCACCACGTCGTTTTCTTATGCACACTACCAAAGAAAATCTTCGTGACCTTGTCTGCTTATCAACCTCACAATCAGTCAACTCATCTCAAATTTTGCATGAATTATCAGTAACGGGAACGAAACCGTCTGCGTGTCTGAAAGATCCTTCTCAAGCGCATTCCAATGGGTTGAATATCCAATTGTCTACGCCTAATGCAATTCATTTGAACCGGTCGTATTCCCTTATGGAATTTTTTAAATTTTTTTATTTGTTACTAGAAAAATTCAATGAACTTCACAATGATATATGATGTGTGCATATTCTTTCCCTTTTTCTTTCATCCTTCACTTGAGACCCATGCATCATATATGGATCTGCGGATTTCGAATGAAATTTTCGCTCTCTTCAGAGTTTCTTCTGACAAGGGAATGGGGTGGGGGGGAGAGAGAGAGAGAGAGAGATACTGGAGATATCAAAAGTCGAGCAGGAAACGGGATGGGTGAGGCACTGGGCAGCAAAAAGTTGAATACCGTTGATCTATCGTAAAATAACACGATATCGCTGAAATATTTTTGCCTCGAGACAGGTAAAGTTCAACTGATTATCGTGAGTTGTCTTAAGGTGAATTGTGTAAACTTTAAACAGCAAATGCGAACTGCAACCTCGAACAGAAGCGAAATATTCTAAAGATAATGGAAAAGAATCGAGGTTCGCTGAATGCGACAGCTGAATGGATGACGGTAATGATGCTGATGAATAATGATTCGAGGAATGAATAACTAGAAAATTATTCGAGACAACAAAACAGTGCGTTTATCATCAGCTGAACGAAAGTATTCCTCACAAAACCGGTCCCATTTCAAGCACTTTTGAGGCAAGCGCTGTTCTGTTAATCCTGTTTTAATCAGCGAAATATCCGTCAACCGACAACGAAACGTCAAAGGAATCGCCAAAAAAACCTTATCCAATGGATTTACTAGGACGCAACATAACCGAAAAAAAGCATTTCATAATCATTCAAGATCAAAATAATCTTCAAATTAATGCAATGGAGCAAATTTCGTTCATCAATTTCGGCAGAATGAACATTGTTGAGATGTGTTTTTGATTAAATTTTATTCGAACGTTTCACAACAATTACGTTTCATTAATTTCATATTGCAGTCCACTTAACATTCAGCTTCATCATTTTCGTTTTATGATGTTCGAAAAACGACCGAAAATTATTTCAAACGATTCGGAAGCAATCAATAAGATAAGCATTAGCATCGCGAACAATTGCTTTAACATGACAAAGCCATATAGAAGCTTGACAAAGCGAAGACAAAGCTTTCCAAAGTCGTGTGATCAGAGATTCGTAAGGGAAAAGTTTTGAGTATCTCGAAGTTCCGTCTCGCTGGAACGGTTTCTTCGAATAGTTTAAGTAAGGCTCTCCAAGAAACCCGATGGTTGGCTGGGAAAAAATCGATCCTCCATAGCCGTACACATTGATTTCAGGCATCAGTCTAGACGTTCTGCGACGACTGATTCAAAGCAATGAGTCAATGAATGAAACGAACTCTGATTTCTTAAGGTGAATCCACATTGGGGTGCATTATTATAAAACTGGATGCTATGGAACATCAAGCATGGCAATTATGAGTGGGATGTTCAAAAATGGAAAAACTGAAATTTCGGAAAACATCGATATTAATGACATTGGTATACCATTAGATTCACAGTAAAACTTTCAATCGCCGTTTAATTGTATTTCGAAACGAATGAAAGGAATCGAACTTGATGTTCAGTCAAGGATTGTCTGTAGTTCGAGAACGAATCGATGAAATACTGCAAAATCACATCAATTTCAGTACAATCATCATTTCGTCATTCGTGCAGAATATTGGAATAAACCATTTTGAATGTTCTGAGTCTATTAAATACGCACACCTATGCAAATATCACATGAATATGACTGTTCTGTTGATGAATCATTTATGCGAAATAACATTCAATAAACAACATCCTTACGGTTCGATTTTATGTATTTTGCGTTTTATGTGCACAATCGAAACACAATCGAAACGATAACACTGAAAACTTTACAAGAGAAGTTTTGAAAAGTTACAATAAAAAGATTATTCGCTGAAAATATTAACACCATCAATACCTTACTAGTAATGCACAAACAAAGTGAATATTACCGAAGTCATGCATGCATATACTCAACTCAATGCTCATACACCCATACTTCAAGTTATCGGTGAATTGATCATGTCACCTGAAATGTTTCACAAACACACAACGATAGAACTTCGACGAAACATAATTTCAAGGGTAATGCAAATGAAGAATAAAAGCTTCGTTCTTCCATCGTAGATCAATGTGCTAAGTGTACTCGATTCATCACGTTACAGTTCTATGTGACATTACATTGAAAACGTCAACAGTTTACAATACGATTGTGGCAGTTCAGTTCAATTTATCTCTTTCAACACGAACTGTTGCTATCGCTTTGTGTACAATGCGATATGATATCTCGCATTCAGTCGTTCGCGTTCATGTGATGACGACAAACTGAACAACCTTAGCAAATAAGCAACGATGAAACATATATATCTTTACGATATATTCCGAATTCATGAAGTGCTTTGTTTGCAAATTTCTTATTGGGCCCATTCATCGCAAAAAAATTCACGTTTGTCACGCTAATTCTATCACAAAAAACTCCATCTCTACAGAAAGAACAAGTTTATCGCTGTAGACAACTGCATTGATGCACTCGAACACGCAACTCGACTTCACAGTTGCCATTGGTGATAAGAGAAATGAGCATTCTTGTGAATGTTCGATATAAAAGTCATAATCATTAAATATGCTCGTAATGAAGAGTTGATGTTACGGAAAGTAATGCATCCAAACCGAAACTTCATATTATTCCAATTAAACCGTCTTCTATGACGGTTCACATTTTAAAAGTAATAATAGATAATATTTTACAGCATTTAGAGTTGCGCCTTGACGCGTCCCGAGATGAACTGCTTAAGACATTTACTTTCAGCCACATCTAATCTACTATCCTCCCATCACAGTTCTCATACTCATAGAATAACTTTTGTCAAAATATTACTACATAATTGCAGTTTCTCATTTGCAAATTTGTTATATTTGCAGAATCTTATTTCTATCTCTTCATATTTCTCTGCATATTTAATATTAATAAACTAATCGTGCATAATGCTTACAATTAGGAGCGCTCTTTGCTACGAATCAATGGAGACAACGGCGTTTCTTGTTTTTCTCATTCTCTCCATGACAACGGCGCAAAACACCGAAACAGTGGAAGCGAGAAGCGCAAAAATGATGTTTAACTGACACAGTATCATGGTTATTAAAGCTGAACAATGATGCTTTGGAACAATTCATGCATCTAGCACTTATCAGTTAATTCGACACACCAAAGTATTCCTCGAATATCCAGTCCATTTCATTACACCATGCTAATGAATGTTTGAAAACATTGCGTTATTTGTATCAGTTATTGTTGCCATATCATTTACATTCAGTGTCACTTCAATAACTGCACGAGTAAATGACACATAAGCCCCTCATTAATGATGATCAACATGCAAAATTTCCGCCGTTAATAGGAAGTACGGGGAATTATTACTTATGCATATATGTTTGAATAAGAAGAAGAAAAATTACTCAAAATACGATGGAAATACATGTGGAATATATGGAATATCAATTCGAATTTGAGTCAACGTTCAGTTTTAGAAAGCAGTAATGTGGTACTTGTTCTGCCGCTTGACTCCTTATTTTAATTACATCTGATGAAATGCTTGCTTATGACACATAATAGAGCATTAATTCTACCGTCATAATTAAGGCATCAACTTGCAAATGAGTCGGTCAGTCACACGCGGAACATATCCCATGCAGCATACGAATCGGGAAATAAAAACTTTGATTCAACGTCAACGATCGCATCTTTGCTCAACTCAATTCAAAAACAGCAACGAGCAAGTGGAATCATCCGAAATCCTGAAAGCTAATGGAAAATACGAGGAATGCAAATTGACTTCGATGATAAAACTCAAAAAATGACGAGAGATAAAATGATAATGAAAAAAGAATGACTGACTTCTATCAACGCTCTTAAAACACCTTCTAGCAGATGCAAAACCAGATTTTAAAACATTCATTATTTATTTCGTAATTTCAAGATACGGCTGCTCATTAAATACATCCAAATAAAGATATACACAAGCCAGCAGATGTTCATATTCAAATGTGTTTGTGTGTGGTGGTTGATGAGTAGTCACAACAATAGTAATAATGAGAGCATTTGATTTTAATTCGATTTGTTAGTTTAGTATTCACTTCAAATAAGCACTACACTTCATGGAACATTCGGAAGTGGAGATTGAAGCAAGATGCATTAATTCAAATGAAAACTGATGCAAATTAAGATAGACGAAACTGATTCAGCGCCATATTACTGTTCAAGCAACAATGTCGCCTGCAGTATCACCGAATCATCAGCAAAATCGCTAATAATCATTCAAATAGTGGATTCATCAAAGATGCTGACAACTAATAGAAAGTTTACTGAATTTGTTCTCGATCAGTGATCATGTGTTCTCATAGGTTCGAGCATTTGGCCATATTCCTGATTGTTGTTTTGGAGACTGACTGACACCCGATCAGGAAAAAGAGAAGAAAATTATAGCCTTACACAAATTGAAAGGACAGTTCTGCAAAGATAAGCAGTTGTTTCGCGTTGAACTGAATAAGCCAAGAATGAGGAGGGAGCATGGAAAATCAACACTGCACTGAAATGAGGATGCAAAATTTGAACTGATAGAAAGTGTGAACGATGACGTTTGTATGGGATCCGAAGAAGTTTAGATCCAGTTTGTTGAGAGGAAGGAAGAAGACGCATGAAGAGACGTACAACGATATTCGACAGTCGAATGGAAGTGAACGTGTTGGTGAAATATCGTTGAATGATGACTGCTGAATGAAGAAATGAAGACTGCATGAACAATCGCGACATACAATTCCGTCTCATTTCAGCTCCTCCTCCTGTTCTTTTTAATTCATTCGAATTTAATTCAAATAAGGATTAATTCGTTGAATTAGATGCAAGTGAAATTCTACTCATTAATGTGGATATGACATCTTATTTTCATGTTGGTAATTCGTGCAGTCATCACTTGGAAATGCTCTTGATTGTTCACAAACCAGTCAATTCACTCTCAGCCAAAGCCTCAGCAATGCCATCAGGAAAAGTACTCGACAACTCATCATCGCTAATCGTCATCCGAATAATCGCTGATCAACTGATCTAAAGCTGATAATGAACTAATGGAAATAAAGAATCAAGAGCGGGAATATATGCGACTATTAAAATTATCCATTTCGAACAACACGTAGTTTTGTGGCATCGTGTCCGTGTTTTTATCGTTTCCAAGCGGACAATTTCGGTGATGATATGAATTGTTGTACATAACTTCATCATCACACTTCTCTGTGAAAATAATTCTTGGCAATGTTCAAAACATGATCACTTGTTCATGAGACAGTAATCAATCACGCAAGAATGCAGGTCAATGTTTTAGAAACGTGACACTTTGGATACCTACTAGAGATTTCGAACAGTTCGAGGCTGGGGTAATGAATGAAATTAAGATAAACTTTCGCCCTAAACTCGTCGTTTTCAAATACTTGTTTACTCACTTCAAAAACACTCATTATTTACTCAGTTCAAATGCGTCTGGAGAAACGTCGGTCGATTACGGTCGATTGCGGTCGATTGGGTCGATTCAAAAGTGGAATTGAATACTCAAACTAAGCATTGAACGAATGCGTGCTGAAAATGAGAGGAACCACGAAAATTTGAATGCTCGGAAGCGTATGCTTGATATTTTCTTACGTCTAGTAGAATGTAAAAGAAGGACAGATGAATGACCTCTATTAACCCTTTCATTCATTTGAATTAATAAATCGAACTTATAAGTGGAAAGAATAAATTTCGCTGATGGAATATCCGATTACGAAATGAACAAGGCAATAATCATTCACAACGTCACAGTCTTATTAAATATGTCCGAGTGATTCAGAAGTCATCAACAAAAAATGTGAAATAGAATTTTTTAACACGGAAAAAAAAGTTATTGACAAAGGATCCAGAGGAGGTTGTTCGTTCAGTAATGAATTTCCTTTTCTTGTTTGAAATATTGTGTGAAATCCCATGTTGGAAAAGCAATCCCGAATAAACGCATTGATTCACTAGTGTAGACTTGCACATTCTCAAAAGTAGACGCGTCTCGGAAATCAAGAGTCATCTTCCACAAAATCCTGGTTTCGCCGGAACCATTTCCTTGTGATCTTTCGATTGAATTTTACCACATCGAACTAAGCGTGAGTCGTTTGCTTTCACAATTGGTGCATCCAGGTCAACTGATCAATTTATGAATGTTTTATTGTCTACGAATTGAGAATTATCGATGCATGGATCAAGTGATCGATGCAAATAATTCAAATCTGGTATGTGTTTTAATTATTTTCAAAAAAAATCTTCATTGTTATGCAGGAGGCGTTTATTCTCATGGAGCATTACGTTATCTCGTTCAATGCGAAATCATTCGAACTATAGAATGAGCACTTCTCAAAATGAAACAATTGTATCAAGAGATTACGCGTTGATGTAAGTGATAGAGAACAACACTGCGAACTTAATCGATAGAAAATCATTCGTGATTTAATTTTATGGCATTCATTCATCATGCATTCATTTGCAAGGGCTATCAGGATTTGTTCATTGCTCGTGAAAGATCCGGTTATGGATAATGGACTGACGTGCTGAGCGCGGAGAGAGTTGCATTCGAGATATTGCGTAGTTTCATTAGACGTCACATAACAAGCATTGTTGCTCTGACGTCTTTCGGATGGTTTTTTTCGGCTGCATTTTATGCGCTTATGTTTGATTTTGTACTTCGAATGGAATGCTGCTTGCGTTGGTGACACTCAAAGAACAGTTATCAATCAAAAATTTCGGTGGTCAAAGTGCTATGACACTTTGATGTCAACACAGAACAGAACTCTGACAATGAGATTTCATCGGAGTCAGAGTGAAACTTTTGATTTCTGATGTTGGAATGTTATGTGCTGAAAATTTATGGGTGAATGGTTAATGATGAATATCTGAGAAGGCACTGGTGCATTGCTTATGATTAGAAAACTTGTCTAATGAGCCTGGGGTACCGCCGCCTCTCCGTTCATTTGCCGTCGTTAAGCCAAATATAGAAAACTGATTAATATCAAAGCATTAATACTTCAAAGCATTGAAAATACTTTTCGAAATTGAATTAATCAGTTAGTATACCACTCACGTTTGTCGTTGCAGAATTTGGACGTGGAAGGCACGATATTTTTTCAGTGAAACAATTTTGAGGTGTATTAATAAGAACCTTTTTTTGCTAAATTTAGTACTTGAGAACGACAGATTTGGGAAATATTCGACTTTCATCGACGCGGTTGACCATACAACAATGATGAGAAAATGCAAGCACCTGCGTAGCAACGTGACTGAATCGAGTAAATAATGCATTTGAAAAGACAATCAATTCACATAAAAGCAAACCAAAATTAGCGCACATTTAGGCGCATAACAAAGCGAAAGAATGAAAAGAGTTTGTTGATTTGGAGGTTGATGATTAAACGGAATATGAATGATAGAGGTCATCTGTCCATTGTTGATGAATTCGGTTTGATGGAGAGTTGAGAATTGAGGTTAGATGTTTTAAATGAAGAAGACAATAACAGTATGTAACTGAACTTTCGCAGTTCAGAAGATGCATCAAACAGATTTAATCCGAATAAGAAATGAATACAATGAAAGAATGAAGTAACAAAATTTCATGAATGCAGTAACAAGTCATCTTATTCAGTTGTAACTTACAATCACCATCGCGAATTTACGATCGCAGTACTCCGATTATTCTACAATCCTGGAATCAGTTTTCTATCCTTTTATGATCTGGACATTTAGCGACTTCAGAACTTCAAAAATGTCACGTGTTTAACGTATTTTGTTCGGATCAATGCATTCAGAATTATTTGGAAAGTAATCCGCAGTCTGGAAACAAAGTATCAACATTACAACAGAAATAGAATCCAAGTATAACACATATTTGAATTTTGGGTATCATTATTTAATGCTTTCCTGTGAATAAATTTATTTCATCGTTTGCACTTACAATTGGATATGAAATAAAAGAAAACACCACAAGGTGTCTCGTTAAAATTTTCTTTCTAAAATTCAATCAAGTTTACACTCATTGAAATTGTGAATATGAATGAACCGGGGAATGATTGGTGGGTAATTCAAGATGAGTTTGCTAATGAATGCCATGTTCTAGAGTGCCATTTTCTATTGAGTCTTGAAATCGCTGGATTTTTCAGAAGATAAATCCCAGGATCAGAATTCAAATGTCGGGATCCCGAGACTCCACGCAGACACTATTCGGAATGTCCGTCGAAAAAGCTTCGTTCCAAAAATTGATAACTTGCGATGAAAGTCTTCGACAAAAGTTCTTCGTTCCTCGTTCAAAAGCAGACTAAAATGAGGTAAAAATCAATGCACTCTGAAGAAGTCATTTGACATGAACTGCACAACAGCTGGATATCGATGAAAATATGGTCCTTCTATCTGCTGAAATGATCCCCTGAATGATAATGTCGATGCCAACAAAGATGATTCGTGAAAGATGTAGCACTGAATGAAAACTGTTGCATTAAGCAAAGCATCAGTAACAAGTGGAGTCAACAATGCTGAATCAAGAAAACCAATTAAACGAGATTCGTTCGTAAACTGAACTGGTTTCGCCCATTGAAGGTGTCTTATGACTGCTTTGAGACGTTTGTGGTATGATCAAGTGGTGTGATATTAAAATTGATGGCGAATTGAATGAAAAAAGACGGAGTAAACATAAACAATTGTTGATTGATGAGAACTGTTCAGAGAAGGACACTTTTTATGGATTGTTGTTGCTAAAGAATTCGATATTTCATCAACTTATATTTGGAGCAACTTGTCACTGCTAGCCGTTTCGTTTGCTCATCACTACGTTCTCAGTTAGTAGAGCTTTTTCACATTAAGTTGATTTGTCGTCTTTTCGACAGCTTTTCGTAAGAGTTTTTCAGCACTTTCGAAAGGTGTATCGTCATGACTATGTCCGTAACAAATATCACCTCGATGCATTCCCAACAACCAGCACCTGTTGACTGACGACCGTTCATCGCAGTTACAATCCACGCAAAAAAATCAAACCAGTACTAAACTGTACCACTTGAACAAATTGCTCTTCGAAAAATTTTCCAGCGGATTTTGATTTCTTTGATAGATTATAATATCTAAATATTATCTGCCATTCTTGTGCCACTCTTGATTTGATGTAATTTTGAGGAATTTTTCGAGATTTTTATTTATTTGCAAAGTTCCATGATACAGCACCGGAATTGCTTAATCAGAGTTCATCACTGGTAAATTGGATTGATCTATGAACACGCTATGTTGTTAAACTATCTAAAATAAAACTAGTTGGCCACATAAAAAGAATCAGTTTCTCGAATAGTCTTCAGGCTTGTAAGAATTGCCCCGCTTTCAGATTGTATTCACATCCACAATTCAGATTGAAGGTGCTTTTTATTGAAATGGTCACCATTTATGGTCACTTTGGGGGGAATGTTTTACAGGAATTCGTTCGAAGTTGGTCTGAGAAGCTGAATTTTGGTTTTGTAAAGAAAATTGCTGTTATCTTGTTAGTGGAAATCGGAGAAATAATAGCATCGACGAAATAACAATGAAAAAAATGGTCACTCTGCGACATTATGAATGACACTTAGCTCGTTTATTTGTTTATTCTGATGCGATGTGAGGCATAAAAACACCATCATCATCTGCTGCAGAACCTCCATCATTCGAATGCAAATGACGTTATGCGTGGAGGAATTGTGAGGAATTTTAGGAAGCATTTCTGAACAAGTATATTTCACCAATTGGGCAACACCTGTTCGTTATTTTGCATACTATTTGATCGATCCCCGTTGAAATGATCAATTAAACTCGCAATTTCAATAGCGATTTCGTGCCATTCTCGAGTCTTCCTTTTCAATAACGTTCTCGTGGATTGGATGGAATGACTGATATTAATCGAGGGATAGTTCAGACAGGAAGGTAAAGGTCAACTTGTCGGATATACACGTTTTTTATTCATCTTTATTGAGGATGGCATGTGAAAAGTTGCTTGGATACCTGTTGCTTCCTGTGAAGCATCCACATTTGAAAAATTAATTTACGATTAGCGTTGCACTCAAGAAGATACAACGGAATAAGAGCAATCCAAAATTGCGATAGTGCTGAAAGTTTATCATTAGCAATCGCTGTTGATCAGCAAATGTCATTGATTGAAATGTGCCCGAATTTCGAAGATTGCTAATACACGTCACTTGGGGATTTTCAGTACAGTGTGATGAAAGAATCTTTCAGTTACGAATCTCAATAAGATTTCAAGATTTCGTCAGTCTGACTGCTGCTATCCACGCATGCCCAAAAACAGTGCTTCTCGCTTTAGATGACTCGACGCATTCAGTCGTAACAGATCGATCAGCTTCAGCACAGATCGTTGCCGAAATCGACTGTTTTCGTTCGATAGATGAGCCGTGTTACTGTGGTATGGTGCTGATGATTTTGTGAGCCGTTGATCAAATTCCCAGATGAAATCACCGAGTGACGATGGATCCTGGAATTCGTGACGTTTCCAGTTCAAATTGTAAAGCAGATGCTTTAGCCGTATTCATAGCCTTTTGAAATTTTGGTTACTTCATTTAAAAATATAAAACGGACGGCTGATTCTTCTCAGACGATTTCACCCGAAGTTTTTCCATGACTCTTAGTACAAATTCTTAAGATTGTACTAAGTTCTTCCTAAATTTGCAGTAACCAAAAACTAGAGCCGTGAATTTTCCAAGAAGCCCTCTTTTTTTCTGACAGCGAACACTCGAAACTTCAAACATGATCGTATTTGCGACCTTCGCTATCGGTCACTTCTTCTGTAACTGCGGGACTCAACAAGGAATCCAAAATGCTGCATTGATCAGCCAAAAATGTGTTCACAATTATGACAGAAACATACCAACTCAATTGCAAACACCGCAACCATTAAAAACGGTACAACCAGGGCAGACTGCATCTCTGAAAATACTCGACATTTGTGCACACTGCAATTTTCCATCAAAGCGTTCTACTGCCGGCATTTCAATCCAACAAATTACGTTTTTTGCGGGTTTCATATCGATAAAACTCGATCTGTTTGCAATGAGGACAACGGATTGTGAAATTTATCATTATAGATGGTGTGCAATGCTTGTAATAGTAATTCGGTCGTGAAAACGAAAAAAAGTAGCAAAACGATTTGAACGTTGCGATAGTTGCGGTAGATAAAGGATTGATTACCAAGTTTGCTTCATCAAGGAATCAGGAAGTATAGTGTGCATGTGGATGCAACAAAAAAAGACTGAGGATGAGTGCCGAAGACACGTTTTGTATGCATCAGCATAAACCATCTGCGTGCTAATTGTTATGAGAATAGTAGATTCGAATTTGATGTTGTTTTAGGGGAAATTAATTTGGATATAGCAATTTTTGTGATGCTATACGGGTTAGCACATTCAAGGCTACCGTACCCTTAGCTTTGATCAGTAACATATCAATTACTTCACACCAATCGATCCAGAAAATTATACATCTTGTTGAGCGATTTTGCTTTGTTAAGGAGATTTAGCTATTTTATTTCAGCGGTCTCAACTAGCGCTCAACTGCTCATAGATATGCACCTGATCACTGTAGATCAATAAATGCAATAGTATAGAAATATAAGTTTGATACATTCAAGCCTACCGTCTTCTCAGGCTTGCCCGGAAACCGACCAATGTTTATAAATGGTTCGGTTGAGCAGAATCTTTGCTTTCCAAAAATGGAAACCTTGCTGAGAAATTCTCGCTCTACGAGGAGATATAGCAATTTTTGTGATGCTATACGGGTTAGCACATTCAAGCCTACCGTGCCCTCAGCTCTGACCACTAACATATCGATTTCTTCCCATCAGTCGATCGAGCAGAACCTCTGGATTCAGGAAATTATATATCTCGTCGAGTGATTTTGCTTTGTTGAGGAGATCTAGCTATTTTATTAAAGCTATCTCAAGTAGCGCTGAATTGTTCATTATTATGCATTTGCTCACTAGAGATCAATAGATACAATGCAATAGTATAGAAACATAAGTTTGGTACACTCAAGCCAACCTTCTTCTCAGGTTTGCCCAGAAACATAATAATGTTTATACATGCTTCGATTTATCAGAATCTCTTCTTTGTAAAAATGATAAGTTCGCTGGGAAATTCTCATCTGCGAGGAGATATAACAATTTTTGTGATGCTGTACGGGTTAGCACATTCAAGCCTATCGTATCCTCTGCTTTGACCAGTAGCATATCAATTTCTTCACACCAATCGATCGAGCAGAATCTCTGGATTCAGCAAATCATATATTTTGTTGAGCGATTTTGTTTTGTTGAGGAGATCTAACTATTTTATTAAAGCTGTCTCAACTAGCGCTGAACTGCTCATAGATATGCACGTGATCACTGTAGATCAAAAGATGCAATGGTATAAAAATATAAGTTTGATACATTCAAGCCTACTGTCTTCCCAGGTTTGCCAGGAAGCATATTAATCTTTATAAACGTTTCGTTTGAGCAGAATCTTTTTTTTCTAAAAATGATAGGTTCGCAGAGAAATTCTCTCTCTACGAGGAGATATAGCAATTTTTGTGATGCTATACGGGTTAGCACATTCAAGCCTACCGTACCCTTAGCTTTGATCAGTAAAATATCAATTACTTCACACCAATCGATCGAGCATGATCTCTGGATTCAGCAAATCATATATTTTGTCGAGCGACTGCCCGCCCGCAGGGAATCCAAAATCGTTCTCGTACTTGCGCCAGAGTTTGCGGTGTGCCCCCATATCCAACTTCCTGGTGTGCGTTGAGCGTGATGAGTTTTGTGAAAGGTGACGCTTTCGGAAGAAGTACTGGATTGGCTGTTGCTTCCGATAGCGTAGCGTTTTGCAGTCGTCCCTTGCATCTCATGCGGTGTTGCTCGTCTTCATACACGTTCAAGCTGTCTCTGAGTTTGTCCACTTCCTCAGAGGCCTTCGTTTGTTCCTGAATAATCAGAATGATTTCTGCGATTTGAAGTTTGTGTGAGTGGACCTTCCCGCTGAACATTTTTCCACTGATGTTTGTCTAGTTGCACAGTGCTATTTCGTGCCATTCGCTTGACTGCTCGGAGTACTTGCACGATTGTAGCTTTGAGTTTCTCGAGACGACTGAATCTCTTACTATCGGTAATATCTGATGGAGTGATCGGTTTGACGTTAACCAACAGTGCAGTAGATATAGGAGAATTGCCAATTACTGGCTAATTACTCTGACCTTGTCTGAGAAATGAAGGTCTTTTCCATCATTCTCCACATTGTTGCAGTCCGATAAGGCTCATGCTTCGTGTTGCCAAATCAGCTGGGTTGTGTCCACTCTTGACATAGCAAAATTTGGCTGGAGACTTGCGGATTTCTATCAATCGATTGTTTACAAATCGGTCGATTGATGTAGCGTTCGATATCCGATGTAAGATTGCCTGCGTATCGCTCCAAATGTAAGTGGTGCCCGCATGGTTGATTTGTTCTTGAACGAATTTGAGCAGCCTGGTACCAATTAGAACCGCCATGAGTTGAAGCCGCGCAATAGTAATGTAACGGTTTTGACATCAATAACGCGGTTTCATAACTTTGTTCGTTGAGTTTCCGTAAATGTGCGACTGCCGCATAAGCATCTTTGGAGGCGTCAACGAAAACGTGGATTTCGGATTGTTCGTCGACAAATGCAGTTGTGGCCTGTCGAAGCAGTTTTATTGTATGGCTTTTGACCTTTTCCAAACAGATCTCGACTGTTATCTGATCATAATTATCGAGCAGTTGGTCCCAGTCGTATTGTTTCTTCCAAAGTTTCTGCATGAACAGTTTTAGTGGTAAAATTGCGGGTGAGAAATACCCAAACGGGTCATAGAACTCAGCTATGTACGCCAAGATTCGTCGTTTGGTTAGAGTATCCACTTCGATTTGTTCTGTAGTGAACGTTAACACATCTGCTGTACAGTCCCATGAAAGACCTAGCAGGGTAGTCTGAGTCTGAAGTTGCGTTTCGTTTTCCTGCATTGCCGTAAGTACTTCGACGCTATTGCTGCGGAACTCCCTCGAATTCATTCGAGCTTCATTGAATATGTTTACGGCTTCTCGAGCTTTTGCGATCGCTTCATTGCTTTGCTGAGCGTTCAGAAACACGTTATCGACATAAATGTTTTGCTTGATCTCGTTCTTTAATTCGTTAGGTTTGTCGCTCAGGTGATTCTGAATCGTAGCGTTGAGAAGAAAGGGAGAGGAAGTCACTCCAAATGGTACGCGTGTGAATCGGTAGACCTTCAAATTGGCGTCATCGATTGGTGCATTGATATCTTTTACCCAAAGAAAACGCACGGAGTCTCGTTGAGTTCTGTGAAGGCCTAATTGCAAGAATGCCTTTTCGATATCGGCTGTGACCAGAATTGGTGTCAACCTTGTGCGTAACAGGATGCCGCAAAGATTTGACAGTAGCAATGGTCCTCGAAGCAATACATCGTTCAATGAATAGGGGTTTCCTTTGGCCTTCGATCATACACGATGCATATCTTGGTAGTGTTAGGTTTGACAACTGCCTGATGTGGCATATAATACGTTAAACCCTGTGGCTTTACGTGGGTTACGTCTTCGATTATTCCCGCTCGCAATTGTTTGTCGAATGTTTTTTCGTAGGCTGCGAGTAGTTCAGGATTGTTGCGGAGTCGAGTGAGTGACGACTTAAGTCGTCCTAGACAAAGTCCGAAATTGTTGTCGAGTTTGAGAGCAGGTTCTTTCAGTGGCCAACTACAGCAATATCGTCCGTCTTCAAACGTAATGGTCTGATTGAATTGCTTGATAGCCAGTTCTTCGTCTGTTTGGATAGGTGGTTCACGGACGCCGATAAGTACTAATGACCAGAATTGCTGCAGTTCATCTTTTGATGTAACATTGTTGCAATGGAACCGCTTTCTTCCCTCCTCCGGGCGGTTCGCTGAATTGTTTAGTGATCCTCTGCCACTGATGAAGTCACCGAGTGCTGTACGTACGAGATAAAATCCCGAAGGTAACCTCTCGAAAGAACGGCTTTGGAAGATATCGTGGAAGTAATCTGCGCCAATCAAGATTTCTGGCTTCTTCAGGGTTGTTGGCAAATTGATGCGTCTCGCGGATGAAAGTTTTCGTCTTACTTGCTTAGTGAGTTCCGCTACCGGAATTTCGCCGGTTAACTCAGGCACTGAGTTGACCGTAATTGTGATGAATCGCCCATCGACACATCGTAGCTTCACTCGACTGCCTGCTGACTCACCATGCATCACTTTTACTCCGCCGAATCCATCAATCGTGATTGGTTCTTTGCGTTTAACTTTGACGCCGAGTCATCTTACGGGTTCATCATTAATAAAGGATCGCTCGCTTCCAACGTCGAATCAGACTGGTACTTCGAGCATTCTCCCAGTTGGCTGATCAGCTTTCACTTGTATTATCGTGGATAACAGCAGAACTGTCGTATTAGTCTTCTTCGGTGCTGAGTGATGCCCTTTGTCTTTACGATGGTAACAGTTGACACGCTTGGTACATTCTTGTCTGCTGTGCCCCTTTCTCAGGCATCTGAAACAGAGAAGTAATTCTCGGGCGCAGTCGTATCGTTGCTTGAGAGTGGTGTAGTATTTGCAAGCATCTGTCCAATGCTTCTCGTTGCAGAAGGCGCAAGCCGTTTGTGGTATCTCCTTGTTTTTGCTCCTTGGTGTTGGTTGCGACTTCGTCTGGCTGGTAATGCCGAGATACGCCGGATGAATTCGTATTCATTGTCCTTGTTGGGCAGTGATTGCTCTGCTGCGCTTCGTCGGTGCGTTTTTCGTTGGATAAGTGGTTCGTTCTGCTTTGTCGTCGTTTGTATGTTCTCGCGGATCCGAATTATTGATTTAAGTTTCTGTGTGAGTTTCTGGACATTCCAGTTCGGATCGACCTCCTTGGCTTCCTCTATTTCGAGAAGCGCCCAACGTGGCAGTTTTCTCTTGATACAGAGCTCGGTTTGAGGGTTTTCAATATCCTCACCCACTTGTTGCAACTGCTGGAGGACAGGTTCGATATTTGTTACGTACTCAGCCAGATCTCTATTGTCTTTTTTCGATGACGGCATCTCTTGTAGTTCCGCATACAATTCCTTCAGGAGTGTTTGTGGCCGACCAAACTTTTCCCGTAATGTTTGCTTGATTGACTCGTAATGCTCGGGGGCTACCGTATAGCCCGCAACTGCCTCAAGGGCTCTTCCTTCTAGATAAGGTAACAACTAAGCTACCTTTTCGACGTCGGTGATTGGTTGTGTGTCGATGGCATGCTCGAATGTCGCCCAGAATTGTGGCCATCCACGGTAGTCACCGTCGAATTTAGCGATTCGTAGCCTCGGTAGATTGATAAGGTGGTTGTTCGGCTGCATCGGAATGCGATTGCTCGTATTCACTGGTACACATCTGGACTGGTTGTTTGTGTTCACTGGTACACTGCCGGATCGGTCGTTTGTATTCACTGGTACACTGCCGGATAAAACGATGCCAGCAGGCGAGGTTGAACGTCCGATTCTGAGTTCGAGATTGACTTTTGCGGTTTGCAGGTCATCGAGAGCGTTGCGGGCACGTTCCAAAACGAATAAGAAGTTATCCGAGGTTATGGTCGCGTTTCGGTTGTTGTCAGTTTCGACCGTTCGTTCAGCAGGTCGAAGTTGTTGAATAGCAGAGATCCAAGCAGCGTGAGAGTGGTAAAGTTGAGTGATGTGACGACTGATTTTGCGAATTTCTGCTTCGGCCACGAGGAGTTGTGATCGAAAGGCAGTATCAGGGTCGTCAGAGGACATTAGAGCCTCGGTGTCAGAGAATTGTAGAGCATCGAGCGCTTGGTTGAGGAAAGCGTCTCAAGTTTGAATAACGGCGAGGAACACTGTGGAGGTCATGATGAAACGGAACAGTTGGTGAATAGGGAAATATGGGTCGGGGGAGAATGGCAAGACGAAATCAGAGTACGGTCGACAGGCGAAGAATACAGTGACTGAACGATCCGAACCGAGAGTTAGATGAGCTGAGGAATAGTTGGTGAATGAGGAAATATGGGTCGGGGATGATTGACAAGAAGAAATCAGAGTAAGGTCGAAAGACGAAGAATAGAGTTAGATGAGTTGAGTCTGTAAGTCGTTAATAAGGCGAGCCCCCATGTAGCGAAAAAAAAATAGGAATTGATATTGGTGTCTTTTGATTGTGTCTTTTTTCGCTAATGCAGCAAACTAAAGCTAAGTATTGAATTGTGATATGCGAAGAATGGTATCAAAAGATGATTATTATTATTTGAAGTCAGATGAGAAAACAATTAACACATTCAATGATTACGATGAGAAGGAAGATCGGTAATAATATGATGCGGGATCTGAATACACTTACTCGTAGATATGGTTGATCGTTGAATATAAGTGGACTTCGAATAAGATTTAAACAATGGTTTGGTCGGGTAGCTAACAATACAACTGACGAACGAATCACACAGTAATGATGAACAAATTGTGCAATAATAGAGCGAACCACACGAAATCGTACGAAGCAGTCAAACTAAATATTTTTTTGTACGTGAACAGTACAGCATAGCTGCTTTATGTGCATGTGCTTCAATCTTTTGAGATGATAGATAAAAGATGCATAAACGAGATAATGCTATAGACACACAGCTACTACAATTTGATAGGATAAGGATTAAATTCCAATTGTTACCAATCGGAGCTGAATCATACATCATATATCGATATTACAATATTATCTTATTGTACAAGACGATTGTTAGAATCAAATATGTGATTTTGATTTGAATAGATACATTGATATATTGAAAAAAGTGATTTGAATTGATACATATTGAAATTGATATATTGATACATTGAATAGGTGATTTGAATGTTGATGATTAAGTGATACATTGATATATTGAGATAAGACAAAATTTATGCAGGCGTTGCAATTTCATGCCTAGGTGATTCATCGCTGTTTGTATTTTCGAGATTTCTGTCGCGACATGCGCTTTAGAATTCGGTTCATTTTTATTGTTGAATCTGAGAAAATTTCACAGCAACGAAAAAAAATGTAGCACCAATAATGTCACCTAAACTAGAAATGCATCTCGAACAGGATATTAAACTGCGTTGTGAATCGTTGATGATTCTCAGTTGGAATGTAAACTTTATGAAAATGGCAAGGATCTGATGACGAATCATGTATCAATCGATCAAACATTTCAGCGATTTTATTTTCTCTTCATCTGTTCCTACGTTTAAACTGTTCTGTTCTCCTGTTGTGTTCCACTCACGTTCTCTCAAAATAATATCAATGGTGGTAACGAGTACAATGACTAGAGCTGGCAATGTGATTACATTGGAGGGAGGGTTCCAAGCTGAGGAAGACAGTACACGTCGGAAGGTTGGGGGAGAACGGGCTAAGACGTGGATGACACGGAAATGTTGAAGCCAAAGCTTGAATCATTCAACCCAGAGATGCCTTGTATCCAGCATTACATCTCGGAAAAAATCTATCTCCATATCAATAAAGTGGCAAAAAATGATTGATGCATTTCCATGGTTTTTAACAGAAAAAATTCGTAATTCGTTTTTAACAGAAAACTGGATGTCGATGCTGGAACCGGTGCTGTTCCCGTTCCACAACTTGTTCTATTCTGTCCTCTTACGCTCTTCAGCTATGTGTTCCATTCTGTTCTTCGCGCCCATTTTTGGAGCTACTCTGTTCTGTTCTGTCCCATGAAGTGAAACAAGATCCGAACAGTTTGACTGCAATACATAAAGCGAAGCAAATTGAGAGGCACAAAAGATGAACTTGTCAACTTTGTACATTAGAAACGTCACTGTTCAGAGAAATCAAATACTACTTAATTAAATCAAATACCACTTCCGAGAAATCGAATACCATTTAATTAAATCCAGCATGATCAGATACGTCACTGTGCACTTTTCTTTATGAGAAATTGCATAGTACAATTAATCATAGACAGACAAAAACACATGTACATGTATATAAATAGGAAATAATAAGTTTTAATATGCAGTTACATAACTTTTTAATTTATGATATACAGTGAAGTTAGCCTATAAATATGTGCTTCGTCACCGCAATTAGTTCGTCACCTCAATAAGCTTCAAATGAAA
>JAPYMA010001321.1:0-110772 GCA_035041965.1 Anisakis pegreffii | reverse complement strand
AGATACATAGGCTTTTGCCATGTCCAATCAGTTTATCTGAGTTAAGTTTGAAGGAAACTAACTCTTGATTAAGATCTGATAATGATTGTATCATTTATCATCACACCCGAGATTATTTATGATCTACATATGACGTGCTTGTTCATCGTTATCGATTTAAGATTACGGGGAAATTTAAGAAACTTTATTTTAATATGGATTCGCATCATTCCGTTGAGAATTACATCATTGTATTCATCAGTCAAGAAACTTTCGATGCAACCATAACTCATCCGTACACGTTCAATTCGATTAAAATGCGGATATCTGCCTCAAATTTCCTGAATTCCAATTTTTACTAATCTTTCGATGGTGAAGAGATATTTCAACAATATGTTATGCATATTTGTGAGAAGCTTTCGTGATGTAATCAAAGATTTAAACGGTTCATCTCTGAGCTCGATATACCAAGAAGTACAAATTCTGAAAAGTGCAGGGTTTGGAATTCTCCAATTTCTAATGATTATAAGAGAAATTTGCAGTAATTTACTTGAAACAAGTACTGCGCCTTAAATCCGGAAGAGTTGGTTGTGACAAGCCATATTGGATTAAAGAAGTTTGTTCCTGTTGTTTTTAGCTGAAAGATCATTATAGCATGTAGTTCGTTTAATAGCATTACTGTGCCACTGATTGAATCTGTTTTTCCCTTCCCTCCAATCCTTTTTTACTTGAGGTTCACAGCTAACTTCGTTGAGAATCGAGAAATTCGGATTGTGTGAGATATCATGATTACATCGGACTTGATGATTATGCATCTCAGTTGTTTTATGTGTTGTGGCGAATCGTTTTACCCATACCATCAGTAGTTGAAATCAAACTGCACTGAAAGTGCGATGTGATGGAATGAACAGAATTGAGAATTCGGGGAGAATTATATACGAGAGCGAGTCATTGATACGTCTGATGTGAATGAGAAAAGTATCATGCCATAATGGAACTGTAATGTTATCAGTCAAACAAGGTACGAGAGTGATGAGACATCACTGTAATCGGGAATGAAAACTGTGAATAGAATGTGCGGAGTTGATAGATTACAGGAGAGTAGCTTCTAGTAGAAGAACGTATTCAGAAGGCATACACGTTTTTCATGCTCCCATATACAACTCTCCTCCCACAGTCTATTAACGATTTTCATGTATAATTTCCATGATGTCTCACCGCTCTCATTCCTTTTCATCAATTTATCATTACATCATGCCTTTTTTCTCATTCATTTCAGCCATATCACTGATTCGCTCTTATTTATAATTCTTCGTGCATTTTGTGCTCTGTTCGATTATCAGCCCGTCAATTTGAGTGCAACAAACTTTCCCCAATGCAAATGAACTGTACTAAGCCGTTTGGCGTAATGCGATTAAAGTGTCTTGGTTACCAACCTCAGTTACACAATAAAGCTGACGTTTTATAAACTCTTTTTGCTACATTCTTTTTAGCTGCGTTTAGATGCTTTTATGAGCGTGGTGCGTGTCGATGAGTTCGTTGATTGTTTTCCGTAGTTATATTCGTTCTCTTAATTTTGAGACTTGTGATTTTTTCGCATATCTCAGAATTCGAATGCTGCTTAAAGAATCGTTTGAATTTAATTTAATTTCAATGTGTTGTTATATTTCCTCTAAATTGTTTCGTTCGAAGGCGTCCACTAAAGATGCGGCAGTTTTAATCACCCCTATTGTTATAGGTGTTAACGGCGTAATATGGCGCATGACGTTGAACATAAACAGGATGGAAGTATAGTTGTGGAGCATGATCATGGGCAACAGGATGCGAAAGCACAACATCACACCTCTAGCGCACATAGTCACCACTTCAACTGGCGACAAGCCATCAGTCTCGTGTTCTGTAGTGGCGGCATTCTCGTTTGTTATTTGTGGTTTGGAATCGTTCAAGAAGCTATGTGAGTTCATCTTTTCTTCGTGTTTATTAAAATATTTTCGTCGTCGTTTATTTCATTCCTTGATGTGCCATAAAATCCCGAATATAAACCCGTCTTATGATATATTATCCCTCAAACTTCCACTCCCTTACCAACCTCCGAATTGCAAATTTCTTTTCCCCGTTCCTTCAGCCAGTCGTCACCACTTTCGATTTTGTTCCCCTCTCCTGCCTCTCCTTTATGCGATTTGTCAGAATTCAAAAGTTTTATTTTTTGTCCACATCGAGATCTGAATTGAAATTACATTACTCATTGAAGAGTGGCTGAATTTTAGAACGAAAGGTAAATATGGAGAAGGTGGCAAGGATCGTTTCACATTTACACAGGCCTTAGTATTTGTACAGTGTGCAGTGAACACGGCATTTGCATATATGTTACGAGGTCAAAGTCGTGATAATGTACCCACAAAAATGTATGCGTGCGTTGCAATGAGCTACCTTCTGGCGATGATGGCCAGCAATCATGCACTTCAGTTCATTCTATATCCCACTCAGGTTTTTCATTTTAATTTGAGTGTTTTCACGTCTACTTCTAAGAATTCACCTCACTGGTTGTTTTTATGAAACGATAGTTCATTTTAGGTGCTTGCAAAATCGTGCAAACCGATACCGATTTTGATTTTCGGTGTTCTCTTCGCCGCCAAGAAATATCATTGGAAAAAATACGTATTCGTATTGATGATTGTAATCGGCGTAGCAATATTTCTTTATAAAGATAAGGCTGGCACTTCACATGGACGGTCCGTGTTTTCGTTTGGCATAGGAGAATTCTTCTTGGTGAGTATTCATCGCTTCTTTAGCCTTACTTGAATTTTATCGAAAATCAGGAAAAGATAAGTACAAGAAGTTTATGAAACTGATTTAATTTTTTGACCATTTTTATTGCTTTGATCTTTTGAGATTTTGCTATTACGCCCCTATTTGTTTTCGGTAAATTTGAGGAGTCTTCTCTCCATAATCAGACGTGTTCTGAAATATTTTTCGTAGTGAATTTATTCGAATCGGAGCGAAAGCTTACAAAAATGAAAAATGCCTTGCAGGTATTCTCATTGGCGATGGATGGCACGACGGGGGCGATTCAGGACAATATTCGACGTCATTACAAAGCAAATGCACATTCAATGATGTACAATATGAATCTTTTCTCGTCCATCTATCTTCTTTTCGGTCTGTTGACCACTGGTGAATTAGCGGCGTTCAGTTATTTCGTCAACGATTATCCATCAGTCATCACAAACCTTTTGATGCTTGCATTCACAAGTGCTTTCGGACAAGTATGTGAATTTTTTTTTGGAATCATAATTTATATAAACTTTATAATGTGAATTTCTTTTGCTAAATGCAAATTAACTAATGTTAAACTAATCGCGTGAAGCTTTTAGTGTTGTTTTGAGATTGTTTTGAAGAGCAGCTTCGTGCACTTCTTTCATTATTGGTTAAGCACTAACGATGTGTTCGATTGATAATCCGCAAGGATTCAGCGTCTGATCTGAGTCTGCTCAGAGTGATCAAAGCCATCCTTCGTTACGCACACTACCAGCGTATGATAAAATTTCATTCGTTAGTAATTTTCAGTATTTCATCTTCAAGACAGTCACCGAATTTGGACCGCTGACGTGTTCGATCGTAACAACAACACGAAAACTGTTCACGATGCTTGGCTCAGTTCTTCTGTTCGGAAATGTTCTCTCACAACGCCAAATTGTTGGTACAGTTATTGTATTCACTGGTCTTTTGTTGGACGCTATCGAAAGCAAGAAGAAACATCCACCTGTTAAGAGTAGTTAACCATTCGCGAGTAAAATTACTGAAACATTGATTTGCAGTGAAATGAATTCGAGGTTATTTGGTCAATTTGAGCTCTTTATATAATATTAATGTGTTATTGATTGAAAAGATCGATTTTTTTAAACGAACCGTTTGATTGTATCAGAATTTTGACGATTGAATGCGAGCTTGAACTTGTTTTCTCAATTGATTGAAATCCTCTTATTGCGTTTACTTGGAATCTGTGTTGAACTGAGAAAAATTTCCTTTCTGTCTTATTGTTAATCTTATCGGTATCGTGAATTCCTTCTTGAAGGTTGGAATTGCTGGAAAGTTAACTCGCTTAGGTAATGTTCATTGTTCGTGAATATTCAGTATTTAATTGCTGATGAATATTTTCAGTTGTTCATTAATTACGTTCATGATCATTGTTTTGATTTTGATCATCTTTCTGGGATCTTCACTGTGATACTCTTTAATTTGATTGTTTTTTGTG
Organism: Anisakis pegreffii; assembly: GCA_035041965.1. Lineage (NCBI taxonomy): Eukaryota > Metazoa > Nematoda > Chromadorea > Rhabditida > Anisakidae > Anisakis > Anisakis pegreffii. Next base: position 106,538 of record JAPYMA010001321.1, on the reverse strand, counting down.
GGTAATCGCACGATTTTCTGTGGATTTTCGGTATTAAGCATTCCCAACAAGTGTATCAAATTATTTTTGGTATTGTGCAATTGATAACTTATTTATACGAGTTGAACGAATATATTGTAAAATTATTTAATGATTTACTTTTTTCGTTCGCTTGCGTACTAACGATATTTACGTGGTTGTTGTTTGTTTTTGTTGAAGGATTAAATAAAATTTGGGATGTGCAATGACTTGATTGGTTTTCTGCTTTATGCACTACATACTTGTCATTGTTGTCATCGGTTGTCTTGAACAATCAGTTACATATTCGGGTGAAATAAGCAGGCTGGAATGAATCTCGAGTCAATGCCATAAGCAATCATGCACTCATGTCTCTTCAAATGATCTTTATCATGCAGAATTCAAACTCTTTCGTAAATTTAGTCATGCGACTGTGAAGATTACAAATTTTGAGCGTTGACGAAATTTTTTTCAAGATATAACAGTCATTGATGTGGTGATTGTCTTCATTGGATAAGAAACAGCAAGAATCGAATTGTACGATCCTAACGAGTCTTCAGTGTTGATGATCTGCTGAACAAGCAAAGTCATTTTCGAGCAGTATCATGAATATTGACTATCGTGTAAGTTGTAAATTTTGTAATCTACGACCACAGAATATCATTTGAAGTGGTTCGAAGACATTTGCATTGTCTGCTTCTCATTGTTTCCATTATTATTCAAATCATTAACGGTATGAAGCTGAGTGAGGAATGCTTTCAATGGGCATTCAGTTTGAAAATGATCATCTGATCTTTGTGTCTGATCGTTTCGTGATGATCAGTTTTCTCTCCTTTCAGTTTGCAAATCTGATCGGAACCGTCTATAGGGGTGGAAATGTCGTTTTTACTCCAGACGGTAATTCACTGCTCAGTCCAGTTGGCAATAAAGTGACCGCATTCGATTTGAAAAAGTTAGTCGAATGGTGTTTTATTTTACTCAGCGTTTCTATCGCATGGTTCTCTGTGATTTGAACTGAAATAATCTGTAATGTACGCGTCATTTTTTAAATAATTTCTCGAAATGTTTCACTCTTTTGATTATAAGTAGCAGTAAATATTAATTTATTTCACTTATTTTACAGTAATCTGTCAAATACAATCGCAGTAGAGTCAGAACAGACAATAAAAGTGGTGGCACTGAATCCGGCCGGAACGCATATGTTTATCGTTAATGAAGGTCTCATATTTGATTCATCAGCGTTACAATTTTTTTATTTGAAAGGATTGATCTTCAACTGATGAATATGCATATATCACTGTGTCATCCATCGAAAACTCACTTCAGGTGGTGAAGGACTCTATGTGAATCTATCAACACAAACCGTTCTTTACCGACATCGTTTTTATAAAAACGTCGGCGATGTGAAATTCTCACCAAATGGAAGGTAGACAAATCACTTTTCAATATTAACAGTTTTGATTTACATGCATGGAACTCTGTAATAAGCATATATCCATGACCTGAGCAAACACTGTCATATCAAGGATGGGCAGTCGAGAATCTTGAAGCAAAATTTCGTCTGGATGCCTTTATGTTTTATAATTGCAGTGAATTTTTCCACGGAACCATTCTGTAAGCACTTTAGTGTATAGACTCACTGCATATCAGCTATATGAAGTTTCGTTTGACGATACGTGCGCATTTATAATTCCCGATTGAATGTTCGCTTTTGTTTGAATGTGGTGTGCAAAATTCTGATGGAGTATGTCATAAAAATATTTGTCGTTCAAACTTCAGACGTATAGCGGCGTGTCGCGATGGAGACGTACAGGTCTTCTCGGTGGCCGGTTTCCATGCGAATCAATTCAATCCATTCGTTCTGCAAGAAACATACAAAATCACATCTGGTAGTGTGCGGCATATCGAATGGAGTCATGACTCGAAGTACGTCATTTCAATTGCATAGTCGATTGTTTTAACAAGCTGAACTTTTTTGTTATTTAAAAAGCAGTCAACTCACTCACATGTCCAATACGGCATAGTTTTGTTGCATTAGAATTAAAGATGGTTAATTATTGACGTGACATTTTCTTATAGATTATTGGCAGCCGGATCTGACGATAAACAAGTTCGGATTGTAGCAGCTGGAGGGAAGTTACAGAATGTGTTCATGTATTCACTGGCATCACATAGAGGAGCGATTGTTGCGAATTATTTTCGTAATCAATCGTATAATGTTAGTAGTCGATGCTTTTGGGTGTTACAGCTGAGTATGTTGTTAGCATAAAATCAGAACAAGAAGGCCGAATTGGATGGGTGTTTCAGTGATAATATTTTTTATTGTTGAAAATGTGATAAAGAAGCTGAAATTATTATTCTTCTATTGAGGGATCTCAGCCGCTTCTTTTAACTTTTAACTGCGATCAAAAAGCAAATTGCAATCAGAATCGCCTTGAGGAGTAATTTTGACTGTGATTTTTCACGAATCTTCCAGTTAATTACTGTCGGCAGTCGTGGATTAGCGAATTTATGGAGTTGCTCTCTGACGGCTGGTGATCTGGTGAGCGGCGTTTGCAATAGTGAAACATCAGATGAAGTGAAGAAGATGCTGTATGATAAAAGTGAACGGTTCGTTTTTTTTTTCCTTTGAAAATTCACTGTAGTTAGTTCATTTTCTGTCTCATCATCGGAATTATTGAGGGCAATTTATTTCAAAAACATTCGAATTTTAACCGAGAATTTTTAACGGTCTTCTGTTATTTTGCAGTTGCAGGAATCTGCTATTTATTAGCAGATTTTTTATGAATGAAAACTTTGGCAGAGTCGTTTATATCGTCAAATATTTCAGGCGCAATCTTTTCGACGACCTGAGCGGTAACAGTTCCCAAGGAGTAGACGTATCGGCATGCACATATCACTCACCAACAAATCTCCTCGTCACAGCGTTCACCAACGGTGTTTTCCTGCTTCATGAGCTACCTTCGTTCAGTCTTATACATAGTTTAAGGTTGTTTCACATATCAGTCCTTTCTATTATTCAAACCTATTTTCTTTGCGATTGTTTGTTTCTTTGCATATCGTTTTGGTGTTTCGCGCATACTCTGTTATCAAAATTCATTACATTCCGTTATCGTTATTTATTTTCTCATTTAATTATGCAAAATTCTTTGAATAGCGTAGCCGTAAATTTATCAAATGATTATTAGTTTATGTGTTGAAGGAACGGATGTTAATTTTGGATTTGCAGGATATCAGAATTGGAAGTGATGAGTATGAATGTGAATAAGAGTGGAGATTGGATTGCGATTGGATGTGGGAAGGGGAGTGATGCGCAGTTGGTGGTTTGGGAGTGGCAGAGCGAAACGTACGTTATGAAACAACAATCTCATAGTCAGACAGTGACCACTTGCGCTTATTCACCGGATGGATCGATGCTGGCCACTGGTGCTGAGGACGGCAAGGTTCTTCATTTTAGATTAAGTTATTTTGTTTGTGGAATAGACTTTCGTTTGCATTTCTCTGCGAATATCGTTATTCATGTTTATTAGTAGTATTATCATTTGTTTCTAGAAATGAATTAATAAATTAGGTAGACGTTTAAGATTTTCAAGTGAGATTTTTAATTTGGAAATGAGTATGCAGAACGAATGGTATTAGTATGGTCAGAATGAGAACGTTGCGAAATGGAACTTCTTCATGCCAATACTTTTGATAATTTGAATAAATTCTCATTTGGAGGTGAAAATTTGGAATTGTCGTTCTTCGTTCTGCGTTGTGACGTTCACTGAGCATACAAGTGGCATAAGTGCGGTGTGTTGGATATCTGACGGTAAAGCGATTTTGTCATCGTCATTCGATGGAACTGTACGAGCGCACGATCTTCAGAGGTTTGTCTCGTTGTTTTTATCAATCCACATCTAGTAAGTGATGGTCTTGATGAATTGTGATTGTTATGCCATATGGTGAGTTCGAACCGAACAAGCAGCAAACAGCAATATGTTTCCTTTCAATTCGTCGGTACTTTAATCGTGAACATTTTCTGCAGGTATCGTAATTTTCGGACGTTGGTATGTCCAGAACAGACTCAGCTGGGCAGTTTAGCGGTGGATTCGTCTGGCGATTTAGTGGTTGCGTCATCAGTTGATACCTATAATATATTCGTTTGGAGTCTTGAAAATGGTCGATTACTGGATGTCTTATCGGGTCATAGTGCACCGATTGCAGCCATCTCAATTCATGGTAATGCTTTATGTTGAGGGTTTGTTATGAGATTCGAGCAGTTGGCTCGCGATCACCACGGAATTTGCAAAATGCTGTATGCATAATATTCTTTGAGAACAATGTCTTCAAGGCGCACACACTCTATCGGAAAACTGTCCATAGGCAAAATTTGATGCTGCGATTATTTGTTTCTTTAAAAAATCTATAATCTCGCGAGGAACTTAAGTGTTAAAACTGGTTGCCGTTAGAAAAATGTTCCGTGCATATTGTTTTCATTCAATTAACTTTTCGTTGGAAGCTGATCAATATCTACTCGCGTCATCGGTAGAAATGGATAATTTTATTTTGCTGGAAATCTCTCTGATTAACTAATGCCAATAGTTGTTTTCAGGAACGTTCGTAGTATCGGCGTCATGGGATAAAACAATGCGAATTTGGAGTATCGTTGAATCGAAATCGTCAGAAACTATTGAATTGATCGATGAAGCACTCGACGTTTCTTATTCGCCATCGGGACAAAATATTGCGGTACGTTACTCAATTACAAAGAGACTTCGTCTGATAGTCGATCGACTGTGATCGTGTAGTGGATAACTTGAGAAATTTGCAACTCGCTGAAAATACTAAGATCTCTACGATATCTCATGAAAGATCAATATCATTTCATTGAGTTCATCGAAAATTGATCGATCGATGAAATCGTTGCTGATGATTTTCTGGTGATGTTCTCTGAGATCAAATAACTTTCAATTTTGCTTTTAGGTGTTGTGTTTAGACGGTTCGATAACGCTGTTCGACTCTGAATCGTCGACGCAATGGGGAAGCATTGATACGAAGTTGGATGTGGATGCGGCACGTAATACGACTGAATTGATCAAGAAGGAGACCAGTCAAAAGAACAAGTTGGTTGTCATTTTATGTTCTTGTTTGATATCGTTCGCTTCCAGTTTTATTTTTCGGTCGATTATTGGGCATTCGTTGAGTGCAATCTTAACTGAATGTGTTCTTTTTCAGGTCCTTCACGTGTATTTGTTTTTCGGCTGATGGTGCATTCATCCTTGCTGCGGGTCGATCGAATTATATTTGTATGTACAATGTGGCTGAAAGGCTTATCGTCAGAAAATTCAAGTTGACTACTAATCGAAGTTTAGATGGAGTTACGGTGAGTGTTTCAATTGATTTCGTTTCGAAGCTAATTGAATTCCGAATGAAATATGTGATGTGAAAAAAGAAATTAAATGAGAATCGATCCGGTCTTACTATGTACTGAGCTATTGTTTCGTGACGCAAGCGATGTATAGGTTAGTTAAAAAAACAGCTGAGATTTTGAATTTTCCCAAATATTTGGTGTTTGTGAATCATGTTACTTTTTCATTTTCAATATAGAATTAGAGGAGGTCGCATTTCGATCTCGTGAAATATTTTCAGTTGGATATAAATCGCCGTAATCTTACGGAATTTGGTAATATGGCACTGGTGGATGCTTCAGACAGTGAGGATGAAGCGGACGGTAAGAAACGTATCAAGTTAGCTGGTACAAAACATTCGGATATGGCCGAGCGATCAGCCAAACCCGAAATACGCGTTCAGCACATCAACTTTTCACCTACCGGTTTGATTTTGGCGTTTGGATTGCCTTCATTCGATCAGTTATGAACTAATTTGTAAGAGACTCGTTTAATTCAGTGGTGTTGGTGCATCGTGAAACGTTGTTCGAGTTGAAACTGCATTTGAATCCTGCTGGATGAGGAATTTTTGCTCAAGAATCTGTAATTCCACATTGGATTTTTGATTAATTCATTAAGTTGTCGAAGACTGAATGAAATTCCATAACTGATATCACAAAGCGAATTGTAAATCTGAGTAATTAAAAGATCGTTTCTTTAAGGATTGAGTTTTGCCGTCTGTTCAACCGAAGGTGTGTGCGTGTTCTCGAGAGATAATCGTTTGATATTCGATCCATATGAGCTAAACGTAGAGGTAACACCAAAAGGAATCAAGCAAAAACTCGCCCAAGCAGAGTATTCGCATGCATTGGTAATGGCATTGCGTTTGAACGACGCTCAACTGATAGAGCAATGTGTTCTGGCCACACCACTCGCACAAGGTTGGTTTATCCTTCTCGACGGATCGTTTCAGTCTCATTTTGGAAAACATGAAGATGATGAAGACGAAATTGTTTGAGTATCTTTAGTTTTTTGGCTTTGTAGCCGTATGTTAGAGTGTATGTATGGCTGTTATCTATCCTTTCAAATTCGTTTAAAATTTCATTATGACTGATTTTGAGTGCTTATACGTTCATTATTTCTCAACTTTTTAACTAAATGACTGTCGGTGTGATACAAATATTTGCTTAGATGGTTTCCATCCATTTCAAGAGCAATTACTTACTTTTTCGGGAATAATGCAAATTGAATGAAGAACAGCGCATTACGGTAAATGTTCGTGTGCAGTTATTTCATTGCATTAACTGTTCTAATATTTCATGGTTACGTCAAGTGATGAATACTTTCAGTTGATGTTGTCACGCGATCGTTAGCGATCATATACGCAGAGAAACTGTTGCAGTGGTTATCGAATGGTAAGAACACTTTAGCACAGTGTCACATCCAGTTATGGCAATTATGGCTGAAGAGCATTCTGCTGGAACATGCTCAGCAGATCAAGTTGAATCGTTCAGCGAATCTGGCTTCTTTGACCGCCATTCAACAACTCATTTCAAACCACTCGAATTTAGTTTCGAAATTGTGAGTTTTTGCATTCTCTACCGCAGTTTTTAAATATTTTTCATACAAATCGCTCATGTTCAGTTTTATTTGTTAGTCCAAATGGTCGCATTCTGCAGTAATTGTGACAAAGTTTATGCGATTTTCTTCCGAAGTTGTAAAGTTCCTTGTAATGAATTCGATGATACGAAACGACACATTTTATGTGCTATTTTGAAGGTTTTGTGATATTTTACTCTTCGTTCTTTTGAGAAACGTTTTCAGAGTTCACTTTTTCCTGTTTGTTTGAGAGGGCGACAGCGGTAATTTATCGATGATGAACATTCGTTCATTTTCATTTCTAGATTTTTGACTCGCCATCGCCCTATCTGATCAGTGATGCGGTTACATTGTGAATCTATTTCAGATGTGATCAGAACAAATATTCGTTAGAATATATACTGAACGCACGTCGTTTGAAGCAGAAAGCGTGAACTTGTTCGAATATAACATTTGTGATTACGGGAATGATTTATTGAGAGTTTATATTGTTGTTGTTATTGTTGTTGTTGTTGAATCTGTTATTGTTATTACTGTTATCGTTGCGTACAAGACGTTTTGGCGCTAGCCGTTTTGGTACATTAAGATGAGGTATAGATCGGCCCCGCATGCCTAACTTAAAGCAAGAGGTTGTTCGGAGCCCCTGATACCTCACTAGCATTCTCACACCAGAACGTCCCACTTGGATTGTTGTCACCGTAACGTCGCAATTGTACGAAAGATATAATTTCGTGAAATAAAACTCATCGACCAATTTCACTTTGTTGCTGTGGTCTCGCATGATGTAATACAAAAAACGCCATGTAACCTCAACGATTGTTTGCATCTGTGATGGAGTTAATCGTAATCGCCTTTTGTAGTCTGAAAGAGCTGCTCCAATGAATGAAATTACGACAAATTCAAAGCGGAATAAAGTGAACTGCAAATAGACCAGGGACAAGTATCGCAAATAATTTCTATATATCAGCGAATATACTGAAAAATTTTCGAGTCCTATCATCTGTCGAAAAACAAACTGCTTTATAGTGTATAAAAACGAAAAGAAATTTTGACTACGGTCATCGATCCATGGAGATTTTCGCATCAGAAACTATGATTACGAATCATTTGATTTTGTAACACATTGTTTATAATACTCATTTTTGGGGGTGGTTGGTTATATTATTTATTGTGTTGTGAAGGATACGGATTTGGGAGATTGGTACTTAAATTTAGGTTATTTAGTTTTTGGTTTTATTTTTGAATTTTTAGTTTATCCAGTATCACCGTTCAGATTTTTTAAAGTATGAAAGTTCTAAAAACAAATTCTCATTGGAACCGAGTGGGTGTTGGTCTCTATTGCGAACACTTTGTTTGTGAAGTAAATGAATCAGATGATTGAATTGTTCAGTTGATAACGTCAATATTGTGGTGAAATTCACATGTAGAGCGATAATTTCGTCTTCTTCTCCGACAATCTCAAAACGTTTTTCACAGCCGTAGGAAGTTACTGTTGAAGATACATGCGCTATGTTTTCGAAACAATCACTTGGTAGAACTCTAATCAATATGGTGATCAGACGCTGATAACTTTTCGATTTTGGATTGATCGTAAACGAATGGTTTGATCTGATCATACGAGAGTTTTGATCGCACATCAGTGTGAATACGAAAGTTTACAAGCATTTGATAAGGTGGATGGATAATTGCAGATTAAGGGCGATGAGTTCAGATACGGTAATACGTTTGAGACGAGGTGAACTTATCGGTAAAAAATGGAAAGTTCTCGAGAAACTCGGTGAAGGTGGATGTGGATATGTTTATAAAGTTCAGAATATAAAAACTGGAGTTAAGGTGCTGGATACTGCATGCGATAAATACTGCGTTAATGTTGTTATAGAAGCACATCAACTAGCACTCTCATTTCAGGCTGCGTTAAAAGTTGAATCAAACTTTGTGGTTGGCGGAAGTGTTCTCAAACTTGAAGTTCAGGTCTGTTTCCGAAAAATACAACCAACATTCCTCTGCGTACATTCGACTGCTCCTCAACCATCTGGGGGAGAAACTGTTGAATTGGTAGTCTAAAGATGCGGAATTTTGTGGAAAGCTAAATCATCGAATAGCGGTTTTGTATTGTCAAATCTTCTGAAAATGATTTTGTTCAGTTTCGATCTTGTGGAACCGTAAGCAGTACTTCAAATGAACGATTACGTCTCATCTACTTTGAAATTCACGTCTTCAATAGCTTTCGTTTGTTCGAGATTTCTTCACAAAATGTGGTCGGTTTTTGCGATTCCGCATAAATTTTGAAAAAAAAATGATATTGAAGATACTAAAACGATTAGCTGGTCGTAAGCACGTTGCTGAGCTGTTGCAATCAGCAAGGAAAGAAACGTTAGTTTTACTTATCGTTAGTGTGAAGTTGATTGAAGGCGATTTTTGATTGAGGTCTCATCGAAATTCATTGATAAATTGTCGAGTAATCATTCTGTACTATTTGAACAGATTCTCGTATATGATAATGACATTGTTTGGAGCCGCACTGAATAGGTTGTTGCCTCATGGTGGTGTAGCGAGTGTATCAACACAAGTGCGTATTGGAATTCATATTCTTTATGGTATTAAACAATTACATGAGGTTCATTTCTATTCATTATTGTTAGCATGCATCGTTTCTTGCGATATTGTTTGCAATCGGATGTGTTCTGTGTAAAACGCACTTTTTTTGAGATTGGCTATGTGCATCGTGACGTGAAACCAGCGAATTTATTGGTGGGTCGACGTGGCTATGAGGCGCGAGTGATACATTTGCTCGACTTTGGTTTAGCGCGTGAGTATGTGATCAGAGCTGATGGAACTGTGAGAATTCGAGTGCCGCGTACGAATACGTTGTTTCGGTGAGTTGCTTGTTCTCGTCGAAGGGATGCTTTGAATCATTATTAAATTGTTGATGATGTGATCAACACCATTGTAATATAACTCAGAAACAACGTTTCAAAGTGTTTCTAGCTTATTTCATCGGTGTTTAAGGGGCACATCTCGCTACTGTTCTATAAATGCACACGAGAAATGTGAGCAAGGAAGACCGGATGATTTGTGGTCAATGGCATACGTTCTTGCTGAGATGAGAACTCTTCTGCCGTGGGACAGGATGATGTAAATCTAATTGTTATTCCACTTCTGCTCTGACTTTGATCGAATTTGAAACAAAACTGATGTATTGCTGGCGAAGTCCGTGATGAATACAAATAATTCATATGAGAATACGAAGTGTTTAGTGTTTTCATTTTCCCACCTTGATCACGAAGCATATCTTCCGTCGAAAGGCTCAAATATAATAGCGAAACCCTATCAATTCCTCGAATCATTCTAGAGATAAAGTCGAAATTAGAGAGATGAAGAAGAAAACAAGTGATGCGGTTTTATTCAGCAACAGCCCAAAACAATTGCTCAACGTATGTTCGAACGTGCCTGAACATCTTGCTTTTGTTTCATTCCACTGTGCATGACTAGAAAGATAGCAATGTGAATAAAAGCGGTCACATAAAATTTTGCACATCTCCGCCTTATCAAGTAGAAATTCATTGATAACAGACTGACTGAATATTGGTAAAATGCTCTCAAATTAAGGAAGAATTAGTTGATAACCTGAAAATGACAAAAAAAAATTCTGCATATTCATAGCGTGTGACGCTTCAGCTGCTGCTTCCAAATCACTGAAAAACAAAATCGCTTGTTCACGTGAATAATGTGGCCGTCGATTACATGAACTGCATGCGAGTGCAACTATGCTGATGATTAAATTTCCGTTTCAGATAGCCGTACACTTGCGAAGTTTAAACTATTATACTCGTCCTGATTATCTCCTTATATTCAGAGAATTAGAGAGTGTTATGCAGTCTTCTGGATTCAGGTACTGTCTTACAGATTTGCATAGTGCAACAGATCCGACTAGTACTTGAGAATAGTATTGGCCACGAAAACATGTTCGTTCATTCATTTACTGCTCCATACGCTGAATGAAAGAATATTCCGACAATGATCCTATCAGTGATATTGGATGAATAATGGCGAGTGCAATCGGAGCAAATAAATCCCGTCAACTTCTATTGAAAAGTGATGAGTGGTGTTTCATTAGCTATTTGTAGTTTCAAAGATCCATTCGATTGGGAGATTCCCAGAAAATATGGCAAAACGAGAAAAAAGAGAAGATCAAAAATTATGAAAGCTGTCAAAACGGTTTCAACACAATCGTGAGTATGCTTACATCATATGTGTTCTCATTAAAAACGTCCGTCGTTACCAAGCAAAAACCACCGCATACCATACCTTTATTTTTCGGTAATCGGCTTGTGCAGTTAGATCGAAACAGATCATAATGGAAATATATCAGTCACCATGAAGATATTAGAGTGATGCAATGTCACACCTGTCGTGGACGAAATCTACCATTCTCGTCTTTTTGATAATAAACAAATAGCATTCTCACTCATGATTACGGTAGTTGTAGCAAAAAACATTGCATATCGTTATTGATAACACCGCATTCACAAAAATATGTTATTATCAGTTCATAAGCATACTAAGTAAACAATGCCTTCATGAAGCTCATGAATTTGCAGCATAGTAAATTCAATTGTAGATGTGCTTTTGAGCGATTTTCTCAAGACTATAATACGTTGAAGTGATAGCATGATTAGTAAAAAATGATAATAGCGCCGTTTTGGAGCAATCAGTTATTCTAGTGGGCTTATGATTTATTAATCCGATTGTTTGTGACTGAATTTTGTGACATGGAGTACGGAGTATTGTATTTTAATGAATGCACCCAATACACATTCGAATCAGCATATTGTGCACGAATGAGAACACTCGATCAGTGTGCTGTTTTGTTACTGCGTTCAGCAAATATAACAGACACCTTACAAACAACTTCTACCCAAAACAAAACCTCAACTTAACTGCGTTCGCTTGCTATCGTTCATTTTAATATTGACAGTTAAATAACGTCTTCTCGATAAATTTCATCAAGTAGAATTCATTGCGCAAATACATGTCTTCACACTTCATGATCTGATCTAAACTTCTTTCTAGGATAAATTTTCTCTTTTCTGGTCACTTCTTTGGCATAATTCATCATATCCCTCACACTACATCATTTTGAGGCTAACAACAAATGATAGCTTAGTGGGAGATCTAATGTTCTGCAAATTTCTTGGTGATCTATTGAACAAAGTTCACTTTCGAATACCGATTCATTCGACACATAATTTCTGTCTTATCTCGTTATTTCTAAGAAAACTTTTTATTTGCTTTTCTGTCACACAATTTGCACTGAAACATACACTTGTCTATTGTATCGCTTAATGTGTTCCTCTTCATTTTTTAATATAGATGTTGATCGTCATATCATTCGTTATCGCTCATTACAGTTCCTTCGAAGCATCTCAAGATTATTATCTGAGTGGAAATTTTCGACTTTGTGCTCGCAGTGTTTTGATGTCATTGTTACCAATGTTGTTGTTGCATGCATATTTTCTCGGTCATTATTACCAATACGGTTATTATATGTTCAAGAAATTATCCCTATTAGTATTACCATTACAGCAACTGTAATTACTGTTATCAATGTGTTATTGTTATTTTTGAAAAGCTAACCGTAACTTCAACATTCCCGAAAATTTTTAGAATATCCGAAAGCGTTGATCACGATCGTTTTGCGGACATGCCGTCAAGTAATTCTTTCGATTCGCTTGCGAACGATGGAGGCGATGAAAAGACCGCTATGTTTAATGCGGATGACTTCGAAAAGAATGAAATTGGATTATGATACGTATCGTGTTAACATCAGTATCGTATTATATTTGCATACACAGAAAAAATAAATACTTTATACCGGTGCTTCTCAACCTTTTTTGCTACGTGACCCTCTAGAAAATTTCAAGATGCCCTAGTACCCCCTACCTTATCGCGCACACCCTCCCGCACTCCTCACTCACCTCCTCTCATCCCTACCTCTCCCGGGCCACCTGGCATTCCGTCTTGGACCCCCAATGGGTCCGTAGACCTCAGGTTGAGAGACCCTGCTTCATATGAAAGATCGTGTTAACGTTGATAATGTTTTATCAGCGTGTATTTTACCTTTGTCTATAGTGAACCTACATTGGTAACCTGTCGTAATTCTAGCATAACTTCAGTGCGCATTTCTGGAATTCTTTTGAAATGTCTCGAAAGAACGATTGTCTTAATTCAAAGAATCTGATTACGAGTGAGCGAAAAAATGAACTGATCTTCTGGAATATTTGAAAATTGTGATTATTTCACTTGAGGAGTTGTCTTTCCCATCACATTGAATGATAAAAAGTTCTTATTTTCAACGCAGTATTTTGGAAATATCATCAGTTAAACAGTGTATACAAAAGTACACAATGAGGGACTTCCGTGACTTTGTTTTGCATCGGCCTCATAATACATCAAAAATGAATATATCTCTTTATTAACGTACACGTACACTTCACAAATGTTGTTTGCTTGCATTGAAAATAATTAAATGATTTTAATAGGAAATATTGTTTGAAAAAGGTGAAAAATCATGTTTGTCTGCATGAAGATACTGCTTATAGTTGGAAATATTTTCCAGCATTCAACATTCCTATTAAAATTACTCATTGGTTTAGACACTTGTTATTGTATTACATTTAATTGTCTTGCATTTTATGATGTTTTAGTTTGTCTCTTCATGGGATCATTGATAAGTTGGAGGTGCGTAAAAATAGGAAGAATGCAATAGAAGGCAATCTTAATCTCTGTTTTGAATGGTGGAACGAAGATTGCATTTACTCATTTGTCAGCACTTGTATCGTTATTTATTTACACAATTACATTCGCTCATTACGAGTACGTACCTCTCCTCTATCACTAGATATCACTTGTCGCATTCTCTGATGTCATCCTTTCAATGCACCCAGTGATATTCCAAAGATTAGAAAAGCATCTCTATCCGCGACTCCAACCATTTATTCAGTGATCTCATTGTCAACTTCATGAATTGTCAATTTCGCGACTTATCTGTCATGAATATTTTTCCGATTGCAACTTCTCAAATTTATGATATTATATTACTGAGCAGTCGACTTTTCTGTGCATTCACAACAAGGCGCACCGAATCGTCAATGGAAACAAATGAAATATAATCAAAATTTGATCGAATAATTTAGTCGTTTCTTCAAGTTTGATCTATATTGAAGTCTTAATCTATATTGAAGAGCGATATTTTAGAAGTGAATTGAAAGTGGCCTCTTGATAGATCATTATCCATTCTCTGCGCACAAACATCACATCACAGTGTACAACCAAACGTCTACTTTCTTCATTTTAAAAAAATAGTATTTTATGATATGGTTGATTTTAGAACCGCTATGTAGTTTTGGAATTGTTTCTCAAAAATGAAGTGTTCAAGTATGTTCGCATTTAGGAGTGTCTTCTTTTTCAATGTTTACCATTAGAAATTTTTATTCTCCTACTCGTAACTGTCAAAAACTATTAAAACAATATGCGTACGTTTCATCATGCACTTATTTTTCAACAAACGATAAACAAAGATATTTTTGTGAGAATTTTCTTATTTTCTCATAGAGTACGCTTCCATAAAATGCCTAAACGATATCCGAATCTCTTCCTGGCGTAAGCCTAAAATAGCTCATCTAACACTGATCCCGATCGGCGCCTGTGCATCTGGATCAGTCGCTCGCTACAAGAGACATTGTTATACAAATGGTTCTTATTTAGCACGTTAACATTAAGCAAATTCTTACCCAATATCATACAATTAACATAGGGTAATGAGCATTGGAAAAATGCATAACAGCATCATTTATTCACATTTTGTGGTCACTACATTAGATCTTAAAAGCAGAACTTCTTTTTCACTCCCAAATACATGTCACTTACATGAATCAATTAAATAATTTACATACTTTACAGAAAAAGTCAGTGAATTTTATTGTTATGCAGCGTGATGTAGTGTTGTGTAAGGAAAGCATTAATCGGCATTCGTAGAACTTTGCAAAAATTTCGTTCCATCGAACGTCTACTATCCGTGCAAATAGCGATGAATCGTTTATCGCTTTCTGTTATCATTAGGCAATGTTTCAGAAGATGCTGTTGTCGATTGGAGCATACGGTTGTTTGAATCAGCCAGTGAGGTTGTTGACAAGGCGTTTGCCTTTTGCTGCATCCGCTATTGGCACCAATGGGGCGCTATGGAACAAGTAAGAATTTCAACAGATCAGTACAGCAGCATATAACACATAAATGTGCAGATGTACGACGGATATTCTGATCCAAATTCATGTTTTTGTTTTGTAGAAATGCAGTTCGTTGCAATGCAACGAAAGAACCAACCGTAGTGAAGAGTACACCCATCGAAGGAGCTTCACTTCGTGCAAAGGCCGATAAGGACTTTTTTGTGATCAATGAAGTCGTTAAACAACAACTCGGTCATATTCCTGTTGAGAAGGTGCTAACGAACTCACTCTTTGGATTGACACACAAATTATATGATTATTTGCGTTACTACCGCTAAAAATTGTACATTCATCGAAAGAAAGAAATTGACGATTGTTCGTATGGGAAGTTGTGGTGTGTTGAGTGGGATGTTGTTTTATGAAATTTTCGAATTAATATATTCAAGATTTAGGGTGATCTTCACAGTCTACCAAAAAAAGTACAACGCTTCATCGCTGAAAAGGCTGAGTTAATGCGCCCCAAAGCGATTCATATTTGTGATGGATCAGAGGCTGAGGCACAAGAAATTATTGACAAAATGGTCGAACGTGGTATGCTATCGAAATTGAAGGCCTACAAGAATAGTTATCTTTGCCGTACGGATCCAAAGGTCAACTTTTACTTCACTCTCATAAAGAAGCGCAATGTTTGAAAAAGCGCAATGTTTATTTGAAATAAGCGCGGAAATTCTTTGAAGCGAGGATACCAGAAGGTCTTTGAATGACTGCTTTGAATTCAATGCAGTTATGCTATGTTTTAAGATAAAGAAGTTTTGATGATTCAGAATATTTTTGAACTTAACCAGAAGATTCTCAATTCGAAATTTGTTCTAGTAGATTCATATGGACACAGTGAAGTCCACAATTTCATCTTCATAACGAGATCTGAAATGCTTGTTTAGGATGTAGCAAGAGTGGAAAGTAAGACGTGGATGGTAACACCCGAAAAGTATAAGACAGTGTGCCATACACCTGACGGAGTGGAACCAATGATGGGTCATTGGATGAGTCCAGATCAATTCACTAAAGAGCTAGATTCTCGTTATCCGGGCTGTATGGCCGGTGAGCGAAATCAACTTATCGTTTTGTCTTGACAATATTCAAATTCTATTCCAAATGAATCATGAATGGCACGAGAACTTGTTCATAAATTTGCTTTCATTGAGAATTTTCGATAGGGAGCGATTTTGAAAAGAATGCCCAAACAGCTTCGTTTATCCAGCTTGAGATCATTGATTCACATCGAGAAGCATTAAACAGTTCCACTTAAGTTGTCTTTTTTGAACAACGAAAGCACTGCCCAGCAGAGTAATGAAATGTTTTGCAGGACGTACTATGTACGTAATTCCATACTCAATGGGCCCTGTCGGTGGACCACTTTCTAAAATTGGCATTGAGGTATCTCGAAAGCCTCTTTGTTATACATATCCATGAAAACATCATTGAATAATAAAAATTATCAAACTGTTGTCAAGTTTATTGATTTGCATAAGTTAATATATTGATTACTCTATCTGATAAGACGGCAAAATCCTGACTCTTTTGAAAATATTCTGAAGGATGCGTAATGAATCGGGATTATCACTGCTTCATGAGAGAGGAGAATTGTTCACCGTAGCGCATCTTCAAAACTGAGCCGTTTCAGTTGACAGACTCAATGTATGTTATGTTATGTATGCGTATCATGACACGTGTGTCACCGAAAGTCCTTGAAGTGCTCGGCGATGAAGACTTTGTTCGTGGAATACATTCGGTTGGCCTTCCTCGTCCGGTCAAAGGTAGGTTGCAAATTCAGTCAGTTGGATTTTCAGAATGCTTGAGTCGAGAACTAGTACATGATTCGAATTCGAACGCTAGTATGATGAGATTAACATCACTTTTCGTTGATCATGGGACGTGTACTTGATAGTTGATAATGTTCAGAATGATATTTCTGCACGCATTTCCTCTGAAACCGTAGCTTTCAAAATATTGCGAGATGATTTGACTGATAATTTGGGAGTACCACTTTGTTCATTTGATCAATCACGAACTTCCATTTGAGTATGAAGTACTTTACGGTGAGTTGAATCAGCATGTGATAAATCGAAACTTGTTCAGAGCGTGTCATCAATCACTGGCCATGTAATCCAGACCGTGTGCTCATAGCGCATCGTCCAGCCGAACGTGAAATTTGGTCGTTCGGTTCGGGATATGGCGGTAACTCGTTGCTGGGTAAGAAGTGTTTTGCGCTGAGAATTGCGATGAATGTCGCTCGCGAAGAGGGTTGGATGGCTGAGCACATGCTCATCATGGGTTCGTTTCAATTCGATCACCAATTTATATTCCGGAGTTTTGAATAGAAAGCTATCAAGTGAATTAGAATGCGATGTTATGATTAGTCGGTAATCTTTAACATTATTTGAATATGGATCTTGAAATAGATGTGATTCGAAAGAAATAGTTTTATGGTTGGTGAAGGGTTTACGAATATTCAACCAATCGCAGTTATACTCTCTATCAGTTTTGTTGGTTAAAATCAGGTGTTCGTTATCATTTTGATTATCAGAAGTTATTTTAAGGCGCCACCGGTCCGGATGGCAAGGAGCATTTCATCGCGGCTGCATTCCCATCAGCGTGCGGTAAGACCAATCTGGCGATGTTACAGCCAAGGTTACCTGGCTGGAGAGTAAGATGTATTGGTTCGTTTCGAGACTATTATCCGTTATCGCTCGATTCTTATCCTTGAGGGAGATTTTGTAAAGTTGCAAGCATTGGACGTTGTAGTTTTATGGAGTGATCAGCCAAAATGATTAAGGTGATGATATCGCTTGGATGAGATTCGGTGAAGATGGACGTTTGTACGCAATTAATCCTGAAGCTGGGTTCTTTGGTGTTGCACCAGGAACGTCGCAGAAAACAAATCCTATGGCAATGGCCAGTTTCCAGGAGAATAGCATCTTCACGAATGTCGCTGAGACTGCGGATGGTGAATACTTTTGGGAAGGACTGGAGGATGAAGTGAAAGTAATAAAATTCATTCATTTTGTTTCAAAAAATTGAAACAAAACGGCACACCAATTTGGTTCCTCTGTTTTCTAAAATAATTGAAATCAAATGAAATATTTCAAATTTGCAACAAATTGAATAAATATCAAATCGTAATGAAGGTGATAAACGAAAAAGTTAAATCAAACAATAGAACTGTGATTAATTCAAGTGAAATTTTTAGAAATCGTTCATTTATTCTAACGGTTGCACGCGTTTTTTATTTGCATTTGAAGCAATGGAATAAATTTCAGCTTCGTCACCAACCATTCAAAAAGGATGAATATACTTGTGTGATTTGTAGCTGAATTAAATTTCGGTTGAATTTTAATCAAAATGATTGACCAAACAAGGCGATATTTTGTTAACGACAGGGGTTCGCTGTCATGATATTTGTTTCCAGGATAAGAAAGTGGATATGATCAATTGGTTGGGTGAGAAATGGCATATCGGCGATAAAACTCTAGCCGCACATGCGAATTCTCGTTTCACTGCTCCGGCTGGTCAATGCCCAATCATTCATCCAGACTGGGAATCACCCAAAGGTGTTCCGATTGATGCGATCATTTTTGGAGGACGAAGGTAGCCGATTGTTAATGGATCTGTTGTAGCACTTCTGAATCTGCTCGAAGTGAAATAAATTGTAACTGAAATTAATCATAACAAGAATTTATAATTAATTAATTTGCTGTCGATTAATGGAAATCTAGAATTTTGCTGTCGATTTCCAAATCACTCATTTGATCCCAATAGTGAGTACTCAGAGCAGTCGATTTGTTTTTGTTATCTAATGGAAACTTATTTTAATGGATTGACTTTTGCGTATGCGATTAGTGCTTTTTTGTACGGTGATAAGGATTTTGGAAGTTTATAGACCTGTGGGAGTTCCATTGGTGTTCGAGACGTTCTCGTGGAACCATGGTATCTTTACGGGCGCATGCCTCAAATCAGAAGCGACTGCAGCCGCCGAGTACAAGGGCAGAACGGTGATGCACGACCCGATGGCAATGCGTCCTTTCATGGGTTATAATTTCGGTGAATATCTTCAACACTGGATTAATATGAATCAGAAAGGACGTAAGGTGAGTGGCAGTTTTCAATCGAATGGGCCACTGATCATATTACTCCGCGTTATGTTTATTCAAGAAGCTTAATCGAGAGGGTATTTCTCAAAAATAGATTTCCAAGAGAAATTTAATTGCGTTATTATTTGATGTTGAGTTGTTATTCTTCGTGCAATTTCAGATGCCAAAAATATTCCACGTAAACTGGTTCCGTAGAGACAAGGATGGTGGCTTCTTGTGGCCAGGATTCGGTGACAATATACGTGTGGTGGACTGGATTATACGCCGTTTAGGTGGTGACGCGAGCATTGCACAAGAAACTCCGATCGGATTTGTTCCGAAAAAAGGATCACTCAACTTGGAAGGTCTCAAAGATATCAAATACGATGAACTGATGAGTGTACCAAAAGATTATTGGCAGGAGGATGTCCAGGATGTCAAAAACTTCTTCGATCAGCAGGTTCATTTTGCTGCTTTATAAACTCATCTCATATTTATTGACTCATCTAATTAATGTATATTCGCACGTAGCCTCTTCAACGTCATTCCAAGTATCATTATTACCGTAGTTGACCGCTCTTCTCAGCCATCTTTCCGTTGCGGTTTTGCGTATTTGGTCTCGCCATCTCATTTTCGGCCTACCCAAATCTCTTTTTCTAACCATAATGGTAAACCTCTCCGATTTCCCGGTCCCTTTTCCTATTGTTCCGCCCAATTTTCGCATCTTGATCAGATGAAATCAATGGTTTAGGTGGTGTTCTTATAGAGTTATCTCAACTTTGTTAGTCGATTGAAAGAATGTTCAGTGACTAATTTACTGATTTAACCAAGCATTTCTATCTGGAATTTGACAACTTTATCATTAGTAAGTTAGTTAGTTCCCTTCAAAGTTTATGAACGATTCAAATGAATGCATCTTGAATGATTCGTCTCATTCATCCGCTCTTGTGCCACTGAATAATATCTGCAACAGATCCTTGTCTCTTTTTAGTACATTGTATCATTTACCGGAAGACCGATATTTTAGGTTGGACCCGATCTACCAGCAGACATTCGTGCCGAGATGGAGGCACAAGAGAAGAGAATCGCTGCATTGTAAGGGATATGATGAGATGTTCCGGTTTTCGTTTTAAGTCGTGCAATCTATTCAAACAACCAAATTCTATGCTTGGCATTGCATCTTTTTATGTTAACTGTTAATACGAATGTATTTTGCTAGTTTGTGAAATGTGTATATTTTGCATCTTCTCAATTTTAAATATGATTATTCAGGTTCAAGCAGAGTTTCTTCGCTCTCAGTTTGTGTTTATGCGGATTGTTTTTCGTTTTACTTGATACGGTGAATAAAATAATTTCCACTGAAAAATTTTGCTACATATAGTGGAACATTTGAAGAACGAATGGGACACGTGTCAGAGATATTTATACCGACAGAGATTTTCAAGTTGTACAAATCCAAATTAGACTTTATTAATGATAGATTACCCAAAGCAGTTCAAGACATAATTGAAAGATTGGACTGTTGGAGAGTTAGTTATTGGATTACGATAAATACAATTATATGATTATGTGATCCATACATAAATATTAATAATAAATACAATTAATAAAACAAAATATAATGAACATAATTAGGTGACTAAGATGAGACGTTGAGGCTTTCGGCTAAGCGATAGTTCGCCCTTCGTAGAATTGCGGCAATCGTCACAACATAATCGGTACAACGAGCCACCTAACAGAGTAGGTACAGGACTCTTGAAAAGAATGTAAAGGATTCAAGAGTTTTTTGTGAGCTACACAAATCTTTTTCAGTAATCGTAATGCTCGTAAAAATCATCGAAACTTCAGTTGTACAACAGACGATTTCGTTCGTCATAATCTTCTCAACAAAACCTATAATTGATTGATATATTACAATGTTTAGCAGGACATACTATGTACATGATTTAGTTTGGTAAAATTTTTCATATTTTTTGTTGTTCTCAACTGCCCCTTTATGACACTATCTCGTTCACTTACCAGTCCACTTAATGTCAGGATGCATCGTCTCGGATGTGAACAATGAAAGACTGATGCTTCAAAGCATTTCAACAGGTACACCCTCATCGCTACACCACAGCGTTATGGCAACTTCGGCTTGCAGCATTTGCTTGAACGGCGCTCAAATTTTCAATTCAAATGTGCATTTTTTGTTGGTGGAATGGGAGAATTTTTGTACGTTATAAAGCACGTTTTCGTTTGAGTAGAAAGACTTTTTCATTGTACTAAGCTGTACGATTACCCAATTCGGGTTGCGACCAAAATTTTGAAGCGTTTTGCCTCGTGTTTATGTTATTTCTATTTTTTGAATCTTTTTTGACATGTCGTTGTTGTGGTATTAGACTTTCTCGAATACCGTATTATTAAGTGTGGTGTTTGAATCGAGATTGCCGGATGCAAGTTTTATCATTTGCAAATGATTAACCTACGACACCCATGGATCGCCAAAAAATGCTTGGTCAAGTTCGAACGAAGTATCATTTTCTGTAAGAGGGCAATTTCATTTTTGTTTCAGACCCTTACAATGTCGGCAGCGCCAACCGTTCTCAAGGATGGTATCAATACTCCAAAACCTGTGCACTCTGCCGACAGACCAAAATTAAACAAACAGCCTACGACTCCTGTTGGAAAGTTTGTGGTTAAAATTTTTTTCTTCATTTATTTTTCTTCATTCCATCAATTCGGAGAGGTGAGTAAGAATTCTTCTATCTTCCTGTTCTCGAAATACATATTTCGTTCAACTGATGATAGTGAACTAGCTCCTTGAAGTGTATGTATTTTGTTTCAAAGCCCAACGGCATTTCATCCGAGCGTATTTGAAGCATATGAATTTATGAAGCATCTAAAATATGACTGAAATTAAACCTTTATTTGATTTGCAGATGGAGTGGAGGAGGACGATCACGAAGTGAGCAAAAGAAATTGAATATGAACAGTGCTCATCGACGTGTCAGGTCAAAATCCGCGTCGAGAACAACAGATGATGTGAAGTGTAATATTCAAGTGAGTAGGTTTAATAAATAAAACAAACATTAAATTGGTTCAATATAAAGTATAGCAACGAAAGGAGGAAATGTGCTGGACATCGTGATGAAGCATCCAAAAATAGTTTGATTCACACAATTCATTACAACTATTGGCGAGAATGATTCAACACGTAATTTACGATGGTAGTAACTGCGAAACAGTAGATATTGCGATGGTTATAAACATGATAATAATGACAACTGTATGATAATTCTTCTAGGTTTCTTTACGAGTCCGCCCATTCCTTGAAGAGAAAAGAAGTGAAGAAGGACAAAACGAAGTGTTGCGTATCGAAGGGAATAAGGTAGAAATCACAGCAAATCAAAAGAAGGTTATTATTTTTGTAATGTTGTAATCAAACAAGGTTCTGGAATAATCCAATTACGTCTGTATTTGATGCAATTCATTAGTTAGAAATGTACTGTAAGTGGTGCATGCTTTAAATTTATGATTTTTGTCATCATTCGATTGCTCAAAACAGACATTCAAATAAAGTCTCGAGATTTCATGAAATCATTGCATCGAATCTTTCAAAATCGCGTGTGAATTTGTCATCAGTTTCAGAATTGTTTTGAATTCACCAACGTTCTCGACGTTAATTCAACTCAAGAAGACGTATATAACAAAGTTGCGATGCCGCTGCTTTCGCATGCTCTCAGAGGAATCAATGTTTGCGTATTTGCGTACGGTCAAACCGGTTCCGGAAAAACTTACAGGTTATCATCCGTTCAGTGATCATTTTGACTCATTTGATCGGCTTCTACAAATTGTTTAGCAATAAGAAAATTATTGATTCTACGATACGAAAAAATTTCTTCAAATAAAAATGAGAAACATCCATGCAGATTTGGTGCCTGAATGGGTCTGAACCAGACAGAAACTGTTCTCTGTTTTATATCATTGAAGTTGAGAAAATAGGTTCCATGTTGTATCATGTGAAATGATAATAATCGTGTTTTCAGTATTATTGGCGATCACAATAATCCAGGTCTTCTTCAACGATTCTGTGAAGATCTGCTTGACGCGATCCGAGAAGTGAACGTCGAAGAACGTCGATTAACCGTATCATTCTATGAGATCTATCAAGAAAAGGTCTATTCGTTTATTTGTTGCCTTTGCTGTATCGGAGGCGAGTCTAGATCTTTTGCGGCATATGAATTCGGAATTAACATTCAAGAAATACAATAAGTGCATTCGACCAAAACAATTCGATGAAATATCTCATCACTGAAAGATTATAAAATGTAGTAGAATGAAGGATATTTGGTTAAGTTGCAGAGGATGATTGATGCACTGAAACGAAAACTTTTGATATTCAGCGAAAGCAAGCCACATGTGTTATTGTGTAACTCGTAATAAGTTATTGTGTAATTTTGGAATTATTGAATCGGAGAGGCGAATGAATGAATAATCAGTGTTTAGGCTTACGATTTATTGGGTGATGTTCGTGAAGCATTACGAGTTCGCGGTGGTGACGAGGCATATTTGAGTGGTTTGATTGAGGTGGATGTGAATAACTTTGAGGAATTCGAGTTATTGAGACAACGTGCATGGACAAAGCGAGCAACTGCGAGCACAACGTTGAATCGTCAGTCGAGTCGTTCGCATGCAATCGTCTCACTTCTGTGCGTTCTTTATTTCGTATTCCTTTGGTTCATCTTGAATTTAAACTGATCTCAGCATTCGAAATTCCAAGTCTGTTACCTTAAATAGCTTCGAGTGACGGTATATTTTCAGATATAAAAGAACTGTGAATGAAAAAGCTGGGAATGAGTCGAAATCGTTCGCGATCACGTCACGTATTCATTTCGTTGATCTGGCTGGTTCAGAACGTTTACACACCACTGGTTATTCGCATTTAGAGGTAATGCCTACGATCAGATAATTGAAACAAAATATGAATGCATCGTCAAATTGTCAATTATCGATACTAATGTGAGAAATTCGAAGAAGAAAGCATTATTCATAACCTGTTCATTCAAATGATTTCAGGAAACGATTTCGATCAATGCAAGTTTATCGTCGCTTCATCGCGTTATTTTCAGCGCAGTTGACGGAGTGTAAGTTTATATTCTGCTTTTACTTTCTTTCCTTGCGTTGTATTCTTTCGGAAAAGTATTTTCACTTCTGTCAGCAAAGTTTCCTTACAAATCGTTTTCTTACTGACGATATCGCGACTTCGTTGGATTTGTAGAATATCGCATTTTACTGGAAGTTTGTCATTATATTATAAAAAACATTTCCATCCATCAAAACATTTCCATCCTTGGAGAAATCTTTTGTTTTGCTGTTATGAAATGACCTATAAAACTGCAGATTGCATAAAGGCAGTTTACGAGTTAATTCATTTCTCAATCGAAGTGTTTCAGACAATGCGGTTTTCGTGATTCAGTTTTGACTCGTTTGCTGAAAGATTGTTTGGTTGGGAACGCTCGAACGACGATGCTAGCGACGGTGTCACCTTCGGCCGAATTCGCGAACGAAACGCTCTCAACGCTTCGTTTCGCCACTCAGGCTGCATCCGTCGCACTGAAGCCAAAAGTGAACATCGACCCTTTCCTTGAACTTGTCAATAGTAAGTCCATCTTTTCAAATTCCTTATCTGTAATTTGCAAAATGATGGTTTGAAATCAACATCAATCATTTTCGCTTTGAAATCAAATGATGTTAGATCAACATCAAACACATTGAGATATTCAACCGTATATCCTCTAAACATCTTGGATTGATGTCATGTTTAGTTAGTCCTTCATTTTTGTTGTTTATTTAGAATGATGACTTTTCTGTTTTGAACTCATAAAAATCAAATGCAGAGTGAAATTGTTTCTGTATCATCGATTTGAAGGTTTAAAAACTGAAAATGAAGAACTAAAAGAGCGATTAGCGGCTGTTGAAGCATTATCATCGCACGCAACAATATTCATCTGTCCTGAAGCACCGTGCGTTATCGAATTACAACGTGATCCGGCCCTGACAACGTGGACACCTCTCGTCAACGAACTCGCATTTTCACCGTGTGGAATTGGTAATGTCGTTATTATTACCACCTATAGTCATGCTTGCATGTTCACTGTAATCAGAACCCATTTTCAATATTCTTCATTTTAAATTTTTCGTAAAATGCTCGACATTTGCTTAGTAATTTTTTGTCGGAATAGGTCAGAAAATCTATTGAAATAATTAATTAGAAGTTTGCAATCCAGTTGTTTCTCATCGACTTATTAGATAATATTCGTTTTCATCAATGAATTCGAAACTGCTGAATAGTATTAACCTTCTCGATGAATATGCTACTGAAACATGCGAGTGTATGGTCGACGTATTTATGAATATTCAATTAACGTTTAAAGTGGACATGGTGGTTGGCTTCAAACTGGACAGAAATGGAAAGAGTGCGACAGTTGAAGCGTACGGCAGTGGTGTTTATGTGAATGGAAAAGCACTCGATGAAAGTCGGTGCCAGTCGCTCGAGAATGCAGATCGCATTGTTGTTCGTGATGAAAGGTGACATCGATGCCTTTTCTTTACGAAGCACTCAAATTTGGTTCTTCTTCAGTACTTCATAGCTCCGTCATTTCATCTTTACTTTCTTCACTATTTTTAAGGTATTAATTTTTAAAGAACTCATTTTTTGCAGATTCTTCTTGATTCTTTTGGATAAAAGTGATGAAACAACGATTCTGCGCGATCATTCATTCAGCTCCGTGCGACTGGAATATGTGGAGAGCAATTTTGAAAGGTTAACGTTGCATTGTCGATTGTTTTGTTTTGCTTCTGTTAGTGATTGTTGTTTGCTTATTATTCTTTCGGAGGAATTTCGATGCAGCTAAATCATAAGAATAACGAAACGAATTTCATGTGTCTAAGAATTATGAAGCATACTTTTCCGAATCATTGGAAAACATTACTATCTCTAAAAGTAATACATCAGTCCAATAAACAAATAATTTTCACGAAGAATGAGCAGTCTTGTCAACGTTATCTTTTCACTAATTAATTGATAAGTTTGTAAACTCAAAGGTAATTACTGTAAGTCGTTTCATTTGACTGCAACATTTCAACAACATTGCACAATAATTTCGAAAGGATCCGAACCAGTGGATCAATTCTGTTTTGATTTCATGTTTTATAGAGTACGAGCGCAAGTGGCAGCTGATAAAAAGGCGGACGTTCAACGAGAAAGGCAACAACTGCTTGGAGAGATCGACGAGGAGATGAAATTACGTCGAAAAGAGCTCGAGCAGAGTCAGCAACGAATCACTATCAGCCACGAAACACCGCAGGTTATTACAGTTTCAGTTTTCTGTCGTTTGTCGGTATGACTGAAGGAATTTATCGTGTGCGAGAGATCGGTTTGCCATTAATTTTTTACTGAAAATTAACGAACGTTGATTTCTGATTGCTGTTCGTCGAAGCAATGTTGTATCGTTGTAGAGGACTGAAGAATCTGAAAAAGTGCACGAGCTGGAGGTTGAACTCGATAATCTGCAGACGTTAAGCGCATCGTTTAGCATTACTTCGAATCGGTATGAATGTTTCATCACTGTTGATAATTTCTTGGAATATTTTCAGCGTAGTTTACGTTTGACAAAGTAAAATTGTTATCTCAATCAAATCCTTAATGAAACAACTTCAAAAGCGCACATAACTATCTTCTTCAGCTGAAAATATTTTTGAGCGCCCATTGTGCGATTATTTTCGTTTTTCGATATACATTAACGGATAATTGAGGCGAGTGCTGAATCGACGATTTAATAATGTGACGTTGATTCGATTGATTGATTGATTCAAAACAAACGATTGAGGAATTTTTTTTAGGTTAGTGGAGGAAATTACATTTGAAGTTGAGTCAGTCGATCGAAAAGAGCAGCTGATGGCGTTGCAAAGTGAAGTGGATCGTGCAAATTTCATACTTTGTCGCTTTCAAAAAGAAAATATTGTAAATTTTTTATTCAGTCCATTCACTATTTGTTTGAACAGAAATATTTTTGATTATTTGATCAGAAGGTTAACGGCTATCGACATGTTCGATAATGTTTTCAATCCTTTTTATTTATTTTAATTCTCTTCTTTTTTTTTCATGAAACTGAATAATTAATGATTTTAGTATAACTTCAAATTGAGAACAATCGATGGGAATGGAGAATGGCTACCATGTGTACGATTGACGGATCGTCGATTGAGTAAGTGCTGTTATTACTTTTATTACATTTTTAGGATTGATTTTGAAAGTTCACAAAATAAAATAACAGGAAGGAGAAAAGCATTTATCAAGATAATGTTGAGTGAATCAGTTGAAATTTGTTAAAATTTTTTATGGTTTCTCTTCAGCTGCCGACAGGTCGGTTTTTTTGAAAAGCGATTGTGATTGTATTTATGTTGTGTACATCATTGTGAATATCGCTTTATGCATTCTCTATCTCGCTGTCAGAAATGTATGGCGATATGTCGGCTGATGAATTCGCATCGGTTTCTGAGAAGATAATCGAGATGAATCTGTCGTGTACGTTGGTGACTGAAAAAGAGAAGCAGATGATGGGTGAAATGTTGTTTCGAATGTGTCGTGAAATGTCGAATCTGGTCAAAATGAACAGTGGACGACCGTCAACAATCATGCGGACGGCGATGTTGGTTTATTGACGAGGATTACATCTGCTTTTGTCATATTCCTTGAGTGCATTTTCATTTAATCGTCTTTTTTCACTCAGGTACCGCACGTGATCTCTTCACTCAAAAAGAAAGATTCATAATCACTTCGAAGTTTTGTTCGTTTGTGAATTAATGATATCGTCGAAAATTTTAGATTAGTGCTAATTCTTGGCTTTATTGTAATGAAAATGTTATGCTGGGAATGAGAGTCGTCAATTTTTTATAGTTTCAATTCGACGAGTGAAGCTGCACGTATGCGACAGACATCGGTGGCTGAATTTCGGCAATCACTCCTCGGCTCGAAACGTTCCACCATTTCAAATCGTCTGCTCGCGCGTAATTTCTTACAAAATTATCTTTGTTTCATCAGCAAATCTTCACATCGATTTATTGTTGATAAATTCGAGGCAGATAATTGCGCATTGTTCTTTGTATTTTTCGTTCGTTGGTGCTTACGGAAGGTATGAAGGATATTCCATTTGTTCATTCGTGCATTTGAGGTTTGAAAAAAAATTTCGATTCGCAAAACTGCACTCAAATGCCGAAAGTCAGTTCATTCACATTCAGATATTCTTCTCTTTCTTACAATTAGATCACTTCAGATATCATGTGCTAAAATTGTCAGTCACCAAGAGATTTCAGTCAGACGTACAGAAGAAGATGAAGGAGAGGATAAAGAAAACGATGGTGAAAGGGAATATGAAAAGCAGTTCATCCGATCGATGCAAGGTTCAGTAATTAATCGGACCGAAAGTATGACCTGATTGTCATTATTACACTTAAAACATTACTCATTAATTGTGAATGAAAATCGAAGATAATGATTATTTGATAATATTCGATCGATATGATCATGATCCTATTTGTGGTTTATTTCTAAAAACTGTATTCACATCACGCAGCATATTTGCATCTCATTTTATGAATTTGATCAATTTGAAGGAATTTATATCATCACTGCAAGATAACGATATCAACGTTCAGTCATGTTTATAATCGAAATTAAGGAAGAGAGTCCCGCAAAGAAGGATATGGATTAATGTCTGTTGTGTTGGATATTCTATCGGACATCCGCAATCTGATGCCAACGCTTCGATCGATTGATAAGCGCGTCATTAAAGGAATGCCCTTCTTCACAAGTACCTGTGCTCTGGCCCAATCGCTCGCACAACTCGATCAAATCGTTTCAATACTCTCATCGAGTCGTATCACTTCATCCGATGCCGAATTTCGTGTAACTGAGGTACGACGAACACATCAAATATTCGATATGATCATTCTCTCGTTGATCTCTTATGTTCTGTCACATTTTCTTACTTCTTATTTGTCATCTTATAGTGTTCAGAAGCGTTTTTGTGATCATCTTCCGAAACCTTTGGTTTCGAAAAAAAATTTCCAAAAGAAAGCGAAAGAAAAAGAAAGAAAAAAATTATGAAAATATAATCCTTGATGCATTTTGTTCAGTGGTTTTACTCGTAATCTTTGTTTTATTGTTCTAAACTTCCATTAGTAAATATTATCGCTGTATTGATCCTTTCAGGTTGCGAACGAATTGATTCATCTTTCAAAAGTTTTCGAGTCGTGGTTGTCCCATTTTGAGGTAATAATTCTGAGCATAAAATTATATTCGCTTTTAACGGTCGATTCAAGAGTGTCATTGAATTATTGTGAGAATAAGAACGCACGATATGATCTGAAGGAAAATCTCAGTTTTAAATTTTCGACAATTTCAAAAGGATCGAAAAGTAAACTGATTGAATGGAACTCTTTTGCAGTGATTTTTGTGTTCTTTAAGGATGAGGAAGATGATGAAATCAGAAGATTGATTCTCGATAGTGC
This sequence comes from Anisakis pegreffii, assembly GCA_035041965.1. Classification (NCBI taxonomy): domain Eukaryota; kingdom Metazoa; phylum Nematoda; class Chromadorea; order Rhabditida; family Anisakidae; genus Anisakis; species Anisakis pegreffii. Next base: position 76,664 of record JAPYMA010001321.1, on the reverse strand, counting down.
GCACAGGATGTTTCCACGAATTGTTACAGCCGTTGGGGAGGCATCGTTCTGGCTGGATGAAAGTTTCAGCCAACGGAATTTGTCACAAGAGGTTGTCATTGTTGTTGTTTTACATTCATTGAGCTTTATCGACCCTTCCTATTGAAATATGGAGGGAGCACTTCTGAGAAATTGTATCGTCCTATAATTTTTTAAAATAGTTTTATAAAAATTTTCAAATCGGTTCGTTAATTAAGGATAAAGAATCGATAGCGATGGGTATAGGTCGTGCGATTGAAGAAATATCTGAAGAGAACTGTGCGTCTTATAGTCGTTTTCCGAAAATATCAAGCAGTGTTGCTCAAACGATTGTAAGTGCACATTGTTCTGTTTTAATCATCACTGCTCTGGTTATTATTATTGATTGTGTTATTATTAATGGCAATAATGATATTATTGTTGCTATTATTTTTAGTTGTCATTTTTATCATTCTTTTTGTTATGAGTGTTTTTATTTTGTTTTCAGTAATCTTTTTCCTACTATGTGAAACAAGTGAAATTGAGGTTTTGTATTATTTCAGTGGTTATTAGTTCGTTTTCAAATAACCGATTGAGATTTGAGGAGTTGAATGGGGATTTTGCTTGACCAATGTTTCAGTGGTTGGCTTAGATTGGTTGCATTTTCAGAGTGCTATAAGCGAAGCGTTAACAGAGGCTTGTTCGCTTTACAAGGAAACGCCCGACGAAAGGATATCTTTCGGTATCGTTAAGCCATTGATCACAATGCTGCGATCGTCAGGTAATTATCCTTTTAATTAGTGAATCAGAAGGTGACTTTAATGAAGATTGAAATAACAGCAACTTTGAATGATGGAAAGTTAAGATATCTGAAGGGAATTTAGTCGATAAAAAATGGTAATACACTATTAAAGAAATTTGTTTTCTTACGTTGTGATTTCGGAGCAATTTCTCACGTTTTTCACATCTACTTCTTACTGAAAGCATTGTTTCTTCACTCACTCAAGCCAAACGTTATATTTAAGGTCGGTTTAATGCGGACAGTGTGCGTCAAAATCTCACGCAAATTCTAGATCGCTCAATGAAAGTATCACTGAAACAACCCCAAAAACTCACCAGCTTCCTTCAAAAGGCTCTGCAAATCTGCCCAAAGAATTAATTTTTTCGTTCACTCGACTGTTGTGCATTCACGCTCTCATGACATCATTTGCTACACTTATTCAAGAAAGTAACATCAGTTGAATTGTTATATCAATGTGTGTCATTATTGTAATCAGTTCATGTTAATACATAATCACTTCGTTTGTTAATATAAGGCATGTGTTGTATATTTATCGATTAATTGTATATATGTATCGAAATATAAGGTATGTGTTATATATTCGTCGAAGTATAAGCCTATTTCGTGATGTGCTCAAAAAATAGCGTTTTGCACGAATTGTAAAGCGAAGTGTTCATATTGTACGTGCATACGGCTTTTATTTTCGAAGATATTGATGCTGTCTACGACAGATAAGCTACCGAATCAAAATTTTTGTATGGTATCACTCAATACGAACCAAGTGATGGCTTGGTGATACAAAGCCTTCATGTTGGTTTTGTATTGAAGGCTTTGTTGTATGCGATCGATGGAAACGAATGAAACATATTTTTATACGTTTCATTAAATGCATTTATACGTGTTTTTATATGTTCCATTCAGTGTTATTCGTTTGTACCGTTGCATAGTCATCGTTTCGTAATTGTCTTCATAGTGTTTTTTGGCCTGCTTCTCTTATTGGTAGAAAACGCACTTCTAAGATCATTTTTGTTTATATTCATTGTATCGCTGCCCATGCGAAATGTTCGGAAAAGAAGAATGTTTTGTGGCATTACTTGAAAGCGAATGAAATGAGTTGGAGGTCGAGTCTCAGCAGTTCTGGTCTCATTCATCAGGTGCTATTCAGTTGGATAGTCGGAAAGTCAAAGGTGAGGTCCGTCTGAATTCATGGCAAGAATGTTCTCTCTCTCTCTCTCTCTTGTTGTTCTCAAGTGAATAGAATGCCTACGAAATTTTATTTACGCAAAAAAATGAAATTTTCCGAAATACTCGAAGATAATCTCAACCAGACTCAAATTTTGGTTGCTTCCTCATAAATACGAATGCATTTCACTGAACTGTATTTTACTGTTGTTGCGTACTTTATTTACCATACGCATTGTTGTGTACAAAGTATTCTCTTCCTTCAATATTTGTAATATTCATTGAAATTACTGTTTAAAGTTGATAATGATCACTCTCTGCCACCTATGTTCTTGCGTGCATTTTCACTTATTTTTAAAAAATTGAAATCTTAATAAAGTCATTCAATCCGAATGGAAGTATTAACTGATGGATGATTGTTTGGAATATCATTTCTATTCCTTCATCAAATATCCAACAGCCAATTCATCAAAAATCCAATTAAATTCCAACTGCATTCATGCATGCTTGTGCTGTTACTGCCTGGTATCGATGATTCTCTCCACTGAAAAAGAAAGTAATCCTCTTCAGTGAAAACTTTAACAGGCGTTCCGTTTGTTAGCTGCTTATCGACCAGTTTTTTTAGTCTAAGAGGAGTATGACAATAAAGCTAATTCCCTTCAAAGTCGGAGACCGGTAAACTCTGAGGCGAAATTTTGTAGTCGGGGACCCTGGAAATGCGGTCGGTTCAAAAGTTGTCAGGGACGGAGACGTGGATTCGTTGACAGGGTCCCCGAAATTCCCGACTATTAATATTGCAGGGATGGAAAAACTCAGGGATCCCGAAAACAATAATAATAATAATGGCAATAATAAAAATAATAATAAAAACAATAACAGATATAATAATAATAATATTATTATTATTAATAATAATAGCAATAAGAATAACAGTAATTGCAACAAAGTTAACAGCAATCAATTAAGTTCCACATGAGGCCAAAGAAATTGGGCACTGAAAAGACTGAAATGAAAATACTCTTCAACAGGGAACGCTTTGATTGGCCATAAAACACCGAACAATGGATGTTTTTCACTCAATGCAGTTTGATTTTCTGATATCAGAAATCGCCGAAACCAACTCCATGTGCTTATTTTCGAAAATTGTGCATTGACAATGAGCTTTTGAATTTTTATTTCCGATACAATTGAAAATCGAAGCTATTGAATTGATGGAGTACTTATTCATGAGAAGACTAGCGTTTGCCTTAAAAATTTATTCAATCATATCACCCCCTCTAAATTGTGTTACATCGCCTTCTTCAGCAAATGTCGGTAAATCTGACTGTCGTTGGCTATCAATCTACCTATTATTGAGGAGAATACCTGCAAGTTCTAGGAGCAATAAGAAATGATGTGAATAAATGTAAATGTAAATTGATTTAACAGAAGGTTCAACCGAATGTGCGCGATAAAAACTGAAACAATAAGGTGATAATTATTAGCATCGTGGAATTGTGTGTAATGCGTCGACTGTTTTCGTAGCATTGACAACAGAGAGCGAAAACCGTAATGAGTGTTTGAAAGTGACCGATTTGTGGTTGAAATAATTCTTGACTGATCATTTTCTGTGACAATTTCGATTCATGTCATTGCTTATTGTTAGCATGAACCTCCTGAGTAAGTTCTCATGTTTTCATGTCGATGATGACTAGGATAAATAACGTAGGTTCGATATTGGCATCCCAATAATTTAGAAACTGATCCATTATACATCTCAGATAAATGAATAATTACTCTTTCGATCATTCCTTCATTACAAAATCCAGCACTAAGCCTCTCTCCATGCCCAGACTCAGTCAGATAGCCGACACACTTTAAGACTGATTCCTCATTTCCCTAAAAATTTTTTGTGGAGCATCAATATCGCCCCAATATATTCGGCAAAAAGTTTTCAAACTCACAAATTCAATTCAGGCACAAACAAGTTATTTTATCGAAAATGTGACCAAAACGATCCCCCTGAACTAATCTGAACAAGCGTACAAATGCTGTAAAGGACGCGAATCAGTATTCTGACTTGCGTCCTCTTCTGCTTTGTTGGAAGTCTCGTGAAACCTACACTGCCGTTGAATAAATCCCTTCTCTTCAAAAACTCGGAAGAATACTATTTGTATTATAGTTAGTTACCAGTGATGTATCACGAATGATATTAATCACGGTTGGGGATCTCAGGAAGGATTATAAACATTACATATCCTTGAGGATTTCGTGCAGTAGATGAAGTGCGAGATCATTTCGATAACAACATTTTCTTCACTTCAATGCGTAACAAATCGAAAAACAACCAACATAATCAGTAACAATGTGTAACGATTAAGAAGTGAATTTCAGCGTAAAACAATAAATAACAATACGAAAGCATTTGAATAACAGAAGTTTGATTTTAATTAAACAAATAAATATAAATTGAGGGCATCAATAAATAGCTATGAGTAAGAAATTGGTGTGAGTAAATTGAAAGGTCAACAAAAGCATTCAACGACAAGAACTGATCCGTAGGCTTTGGTTATGAAATCAGTTGGGTTATGTTTACTACGTCGGAGGCGTTTTTGTGATGATATACACTTATGTTGAATAAATTATCGTATCGTCTAATCATGCAACAACATCACGCCTAATCCTCTTCAGTGAAAAACTCTTTAACAAGTGTTTCGTTTGTTAGCTGCTTATCGACCAGTTTTTTACCCTAAAAGAAAAATGATTCACAATTTTTGCACTTTCAATGAAGCATTTCAATTTTTTCCTCTCGCCACTTCCACAGTAAATGCCACCAACGAATCGCTTAGAAAACAATCATTTTGTAATGTTTCTTCTTCCACACAACTTTGCTCCATTTTGTCGCATTACAACAATCTCGAAGTACGAAAAGAAAATAACGATAAATGTGAAATTACTTTGACACCGTATTCGATAAGTGTCGGAATTGAGGATACTTTGAAAGTTGCATCGGTTCTGAACGGATTCGTTTGATCCTTCCAACTGAATCATGTAATAAATTAAACTAATGACAACGACTTTCATTCAATGAATATTTTCAAACTCTATCAATATTCACGAATTATATATCCACTTATGTTATGAGCGATACGAGACGGATGCAGGCGATTTGTTTCGTGTATTATTTTGCTTTCTACGCTTTCCAATTAAGGTAAGAAAATACTATTTGAAGATTCTGAAATAATGATTCTGAGCAGTCGGTTCGTTCAATTCTCAAAATAATATTCACTTCGCGGTTCTAACTTAGTCGTATGAGATTTCATCCTGTAAAACGAATCCTCGGAAAGGAATCACAATCGTCAAAATTTGAAAGTAATCAAAAATCGCTTCTTATCAATACCAGTAACACGAAAAAACAATACAAAATCAATGCGTATTCAGAACAGTTGAAAAATTTCTCTGCAAGAATAAAACACATCAAACGGAAGACTAATGATTCGAACGACGAATAATTTTATTGAATTAACGATAAGTTTTCCAGAATACCGCAGTCAAATAACTAACTATTCGCGTAGACCTACGCGGCACTCCACAAAACGAACGTTGTTTTGTGCAGCGAATGACGATGCCGACAGCGATTCGATTACTTTATTCAAATTTGGTTCAGCTGAAGAGGAAACAATCATTTTTGGTGAACGGTTTAGATTTCAATTGACCTTTCCGATTTATTTGCTTTGGGTATTTGTGTTTGCAATAAAAAGAAATCAACAGAAGACGAAACTAGAAGACTCTCTCAATTACGAACCAGCAACGCAGTCTGGACACCAGCTTTTGCCTGAAGTGTCTTTGGATCCTGTGAAGAGAATGACAGTTCGAGTTTTCGAACCATCCAAAACCTTCTTCAACGCATCGTATCCTTCGAGAGTTATTGTCTCGAGAACCATATTGCTGCCACTGAAGTTAGTCATTGCATAAGTTGTATTCCGAATTATCATTGTCAAAATTTAAATCGTATGAGATTCCATCTTATAAAAGCTAACTGATTGAAGCAACTGTTTTGAGATCGCTGAATCGATGGTCGAAATGGGATTATTCAGAAAAACGACAGTTTGACATTAAATGTCCCTTTATAAGTTCACGCTTCCTCAATACAAAGTTTTAAGAGCATATAAAGATTGAAAGAAAAAGATATGTTTGGAAATAAACCATGCGAACTGATTCATTTCGGATGAATGTAGGAGAATTTCTAAACAACAAAAAACCTTTATTCAACATTCAATACATAAATTTCAACATCAATATGTAATTTGATCGTAATATAAATTCACAGCAATTCCAAATATCACTGTGAATCATTAAAAGTGACAAATATCATGAATAAGTTTTAACACAGGATTATGTGGTAATTTCTGAACGGAATCACCACTATCCGGCAATTCACTGGTGTGACCGCTTCTATACTGCTACCAAACAACGTTCCAGTTTAAGATCAAACCGTAACAGGAAAATGAATTACTTCAGCACATACTCATTTGAATATATTCTACACAACTACTCGAATAATTTGCATGAAGCATACGTAAACAAGTGCATACAAACTGAATATATTCATAGTCAGATGTCTATGCTTAATACATCAAGATAACGCATTTCCAACTGAGATCATCATTGACAGTGTATGAGAAAACGACTTGAGATTGTTGACTATTGTGTGCGTGTAGATCTGCTACTGGCATTTGACTCTTTGACTGAGGGTCGAGGAATCAAATTCGTGTAACCTTGCTTACGTGCATACACCAATAGAGCACGATTCGCAGTCGGACCCAAACCAACTCTCACTGATGTACGTATCAACCAATGTGCACTGCAGACAATGAGAAAACGAACAGTAAATTGACATTATCAACTGAAAAATGCTTGACTTTTATGAAATCGAATGAGCTCTAATCGTAAGATTGGTTTTAGAATGAATGACAATTAACATGTTCTATTCAGTGAGCTTTGTTCAACGATCAGCAGCTGTCGGTGACAAACGTTGTGGATGTGTGAGCAATAACCTGCTCGAAACAGCTTCAGTGACACTTTTGAGTTGCTTCACATGAACTACCGTAAAAATAATCACAACAACAGTGCACAAATTGATGACGGACGGTGCAATTGCGAGCACAATCACCATCAAACTGAAGTTTTCAGCTGCATTTCGACACCAAGCTTCCTGGAATAAAACATCAACTGACAGAATCTTGAGGTGGGATACATGCACAATCTGATTGAATAGTACACGGAGAGACTGCTATTGAAAACAGACTAACAATCAGTTTCGTGGGCCTTACTCAAAAAAATTGCTATCATCGCTGAATTCTAACATTGTTCAAAAATAACACAACTTATCACATTTCAAATATAATGCATACCAAATCATGTGTGCCAAGGATAAGGAAGCTTTCAACGAGTTTACGTAAGAGAAAACTCCGTATTACCACTAATCAAAAGTATACATTAGGAACTCAAAACTAATTAACTAAGAAAGTTCAGTTGCTTTGATTAGGCAAATACAATTTTAAAAGAACAGTTGATCTACCTATTGAATGATCAATTCTATGAGCTTTGGTTTCCAGTGTGAGGAATAATTTTGTTTGAATACGTTCACGTTATGCTCATTTGTTCGATACGTACGTAAAACTTTTATTTAACAAAAACAAAGTCAACAATCAAAAATAACAACCAAAAGTTAACTTTCAACCGAAATATTGCTGAAATCTAGAAATTAATCGACTCGAAACGCTTATTTATTAGTGATGGTGAGGAAAAAGAAATAATCTCATGCATTATTAATTTGACATTCTCTCAAAAGTGCGGTTAATTAGCTCATCTTTCATCATGACTGGTACTCCTGAAGTTAGAAGAAACAGTTCCCTATTCACAATACGAAGTGACATATGTATAACAAAAGCAATACGACAATTATATAAAACAAACCAAAAATGCGGTCATTTACCTTCACCTCAACGCTAGAGGAATTGTAACGGTCATTTGTAAATAAAAATGAATCAACAACGCAAATCAACGCAGCGAAAATAACCACGAAACCGCGCGATTTCATCGTTTTGCTATCAAACTGTCCAAAATAATGATTCAACTCATTCTTATTTCTGATGCGAAAACTATAATGTGAAATGCAAATTCACGACTGCTTGAAATCGAAAAAATATATTAAAATTTCCAAACACACTCACGCTATCCTAAAGACCAATCATTCAATCAGGTAATCAATCGAACGTCAACAATCAACAAAACGAACAAATAATCAAAACACAATGACAGAATCAACAAAACATATGCTTAATAAAAGATAAATTCAGAATTTTAAAATAAAGCAAATGCTTCCATGACTAATTGAGTGTAAGACAAGCTTAATCCCTCCAAGCGATATGCACTTGATCAGTGCGATATCGCTGTGTGATAGTGGACTGTTCCAATCGTGCATGCACATTCGCACGAGCCATATGCCAACCAGCTTGTGCTATCATCGCACCGTTATCAATACAAAATCGCTCATCCGTTGCAAATAATTTCGCACCTCTGAAAACAATTCGATTCATTCGTTGAAGGCGCGTCTATTCCTCAACGCAGAAACCAATCTTTTCCTCGAACCTTGTTGACAGTATTCCATTCAGCGATCTCATAATTATAGATGTCTTGGTTTTATCAGCGAACAGAACTCAATGAACTAAGTCGAATGAGATAGATAATAAGAGAATGCAAAAGTGAGTGATAAAAATCAATGCATGTCACCTTTCATTTGCCATGATTTGCATCATTTGCTGCAGTCGCTTATTACAGCCCACACCGCCAACCACTAACACCTCATTACTACCGCAATGTGCCATCGCACGCTCCGTTATCTCAACCAACATTGCGAACACTGTCTCCTCAAGATGCACCCCTTTATCAGCTATTCATAATTAAATACTCTGTTTTCCATTTTTCTCATTCAACCAATAGTTGAATTTATTATTCACTGTTACAATGCGAATGATTCAACATCGATACAGAATTGCGTTTCGATTTGATGAAATCATCAGAAACTGTGATATATAATAAGAAATTCCGATTAGAAAATCACATTTGATGAACCCTTAAAAGTTCCACATCGATCGATTGAAAACAAATTTCGGGCCATTAACAACAGAACATTCAAAGTTCCCATCTAGAACTTCAAAAGCGCCACATCTCAAAGTATCAAATGAATAACGAATCGTCGATGACACAATGAAATATGAATAACCAACTTGTAAAGAAAAACACAGATCAGTTGCAGTGCATTCACCCGATTCGATCATGCTTAATCCACGAGTTGAGATGTACGAGAGAACGCCAGAAAGCGACAGATCCATACCTTTAACGGTATACGGTAACGATATTAACTTCTCACCCTTCAGTGCTAACTGCTCCAGGTTATAGGCTGGAAATGGATCGTTGGGAAGGTGCAGAAGACGTGCGAACCTGAAACTTCATCCATTATACGCCAACTGATTGGAGGATAAATGTAGGCAAGCTTTTATGTTCAGTGATTCAAGAAAACACATATAATGTGAACTCAATGATACGAACGAACGACTCAATTAACAGCTCATTATAAGCATATGGATCGACTGGATCAAATTAGTTTTGCACAAAGACGATGACCACACTCTATGCCATCTGCTAAATACAAACAGAATATTAGACATTCGGGAAGAAGTAACTGGGTCAACAACGATTCATTGATCATAGTTGGTTACGGTAGAGACAACAATTATGAAACAATTTCGATTATTACAACGTATTGTGATCTTAAACAATCATAATTAAACAATAGAAACAAAGCATTTGAGCAGTTGACAAAAGAAGATAACTAATAGAGAAGAGCGCTAACCTATCCAAACAATTTCCAACGGCCATATCGAGTGTTTCACCAAATATTCGATAGCGTTTATTCGAATAAGAAATCACCTTCAAAAACATTCAACGATTAATTAAATTGTCCACATTGAACTATTCGAATAACACAATTATCGAGCAAATTTAGTGAACAAAAATGAAGAACGAAAATATTTTTTCTTGAGAATGAACCTGAGTATTGCCACCGCTCACATACAAAACCACTGGATTTTCGGCGCCCGTGATGAGACGACCCATTTCGATGTGACCAACGCAGTGATTAACCGGTAAAATGGGTTTCTGCCACATCAACGATAACATTCTAGCGACTACTGCACCAACTTGAAGCGGTGCACCCATACCTGGACCTTTTGTATATGCTATTCCATCTATTTCTACTTTCGGATCCTGCAAATTCGATTGCTTTAAATGGATTACACTGATTGTAAGCAATAAGCAAATAATTACGAACAACATGGAATTCATTATTACTAAACAGATTGAATATCAAGATTATTATTGAATCAAAAATTACTTTTTGAATCTTCAATGTATCTTGAAGTGGACCTATCAGTTGTCTTCAATTTTTCAAACTGTCACATCACTGCTAATATTTATTCCTTTAATCAGTAATCACAATTCATTAAGAGCTCATACCTCTGTTATCACGTCGCCATTATTATTATCATAATAATCAAATACCTTATAATACCTTAATACCAAATACCTTAATCAAATACCTTATTATAATCAAATACCTTAATTTTAGCTTCCTGAAGTGCTGCCATTACGATGTGTACGACGTGCTGTCGATGATGCGCTGCTGTTTCAGCGGGACGAAAACCTTGGCCTGCGGGTGCGTGGAATGTGGCACGCGGATTCGAGATCACCTTGAAAGTAGAAACATCAAATGGACATTTACGTTCGACAGAGCGCAGACTTGAGACTCAAGTTCAGCGAGTGAAGAAGCATTTTCAGATGTTTTTCAAGAAGCAAAAGAGATACATTTGCATACCTCTCCATCCCGCACAATACCAACACCAATTTTATTGGCGCTCCCTTCAATACCCAATATGCAAACCATATTCTCGTTGATTATTGCTTATCGCCTTGTGATACAACTTTCAAATCACTCTTTTCTCTTCTAATATACGTTCACCTTTCTGTAATTTGAAATTGCTTCAGAACGGCACATAAATTCATTGAAAAATACTCACTTCAAACTGTCATTTCAGATAAAAGTGTGATTTTGCCTCATGACAATAGTTGCAATATTGAGTGTTCGGCAGCGGATTTTATAGCAACAAGTAACTTCTCTTGTAGACTTTTATGATAATTTTTGATTTCATGGTATGGCTCTGAGTTCACATTCACTATTCTTTCAGCTACGATCTTCCTTTACTGAGCAAACGATGCAGTTTATCAATAATGATCAGTGTGAATCGCAACTGATTATTGCTAAACGAAATGAAATCACAACTCAAGACGTAACAATCCTCTAAAAACACTTCGAAAACATTTACATGAAATTCTGATCTCATACGCATTGAACTATTGCACCTTCATCCAGTTAGAGGATTCAATTCTTCGAATCAACAATAAGAAGACACCTTCAAATTTCAGTTCTATCCCTTCCCCCATCATTGTAATTAATTGTCAATATTCAATAAAAATCGCCATTCAAAAGCAATAAGCATACTTGCAACAACGTCGCAATTTGTTTTTCACTTGCCAAATGCTTGCGCTTCGTGAATTCTTGACGAACTCGATAACGATAAAAATCCTTGTCAGTGAACACCAAACTATCAGCACTTTTCAGCAAACGTTTGTACAATGATAGCACTTTTGAACGGAGCATATAAACAATGTACACTTGATATCTGCCCTGTAAATCTCAAGAAAACGTTACTTTTTGCATTACGTTCTTATCGTGATCAGCATGCATGCTTTCGAGGATTTTTATTGAAGAGCAAGAGAAACCAAATTCGAAGTACAACTCAGAGGAGAAGTTACGACCACCAACTCCATTCTCCTCATCTACCAAGAACGGATTACGATAGACGGACTCGCACATTTTATTGGTTGAGAAGTACGCTGGTGAACGGAGAAGATCATTCGGGACTCCTAACAAGAAGGTAGAGAGAAGTGCAATAGAGAATAGGAGATTAAAGAAACCTGGCAATTCAGGGCAACGTTAAGGAGCGAGCAGAAACACACTGTGACATACGGCAACATCAGAAGAGTTTGATAGTCTTATGGCCACTCCAGGTAATATGAAAGCGCAACTGTTTTATGCAAGACAGTTTTTGAAAATGCACTCAGCTGATACATCACACTCCAAATATAAATTCATAACATTTATTATCGAACAAATTTGCGAAATGAAATCGATTGAAACGAAAAACCTCAAATTCTCGTTGCTAAAAGATTTCAATGATTGAAACACTGAGCAAAAATTGGCAAAATACAAACTGCAATTTTGTACGCCCAATATGAAGGATAAAGAGAGAAGTAGAAAAAGCAATAAGAAATGACTAAAACAAACTATTAATAACAACAACAACCAAATCGCCATTCCCAATAGAAATTTTGGTTGTCATAATCCAAAAATTATGAATCAGTACCGCAGACATAGCATTTTCTCAAAATGTCATATTATCAACTGTTCTGTACTACTCATTTATCCCATCCCCACTTCGACTATAATCTTCATTCATCCAATTCGTTAACTCTTCCAAAACCGTCACTACTTATCAGAGATACCCCTCCTTTGCATCGCTCTCCATCCGCATTATCTAACCTCGTCACTTTATAGCAACGACCCAGTTTCACGATCAGTAACAGTCTCATCTCATGTGAAGATAACGAACAAAATGAAATGTCGAGCAAGCACACAGCAAAAAAGAGCCGAATTCCAACGAATCACATGTGCTTTATGACTTATCAACGATAGATACCGTTCAAAGAATTCAAAGGATAATACAAAAATGAAACTCGTATCATAAATACAATGGATGATCAACTGCGACTGAAGAATAACCAAATAAATGTGTATGTATAGAGTGGAAATTATACGGAAGATGATGAGTAATATAATGCAATAATAACGAATTGGTGTGCAAGCTAATCCATCAAATGATCGTTATAATATGTGATAACGGCAATAAAAATAGTGACAATTCAAACAACAATAATAATCGTAATCATAATGAAAATAATAGTAAAGCGTAAAACATTCACAGCAAATAAAATGGTATTCACTCGAAATGAAGTGAAAAGAAGAATAATACACACGAAAACTAATTTTAAAAAATTCGACAGATACGCAGCGCTCTGAAGAAGAAATCGATCACGTAACTTTTAATCAACCGAAAACAGAAAAATATATTTAAGTGAGACGGTTTCAGAAACCGGGAAGATATCAGCACATAACTATGCGAATAATAAACGAATAGTGAACACAGCAATAATGCTCGGAGTGATCAAAATAAAAATCAAATTTACTTGGCAATTATTACACAAATCGAACTTATTTACCACATTACATACTCGATATCACCAACAGAATATTAACGTCAACATTCTGTTCAAACCCGATCACCGCACACATTCATAGTTCCATAAAATCTTACTAATCAAATGAAACACTTTAATTCATCTTAAAACCGAGCTAAGAAATAAAATATACTAAGAGAGAAAGAGATGCAAAACGGATTGGACGAATCCTAATGGAAGAGCGTGGCAAAAGATTACAGTAACGTAATAACAAAAATGATAATAATAATAATAGTAATAAGAACAATATAATAGTAATAATTATAATAACAATAATAATAAGAGTAATAATAATAAACCATAAATGAATGAATCTGAGAAAGATTTCATAAACGTCCTCAAAGTTAAAGATATAAAAGTGAATAAATTGAAACGGGACTGAAGGGAAAGAAAATGAAACAAGAAAGGCTGGAATTGATCGATAAAAATGAAAAACCATCGAAATGTTATCAAATTGAAATCACAGTTTATTGATCTTGGAATGGAGAGTAAATTAATGTATTTGTAATCAAACTGAATTCATCAACATTTCCACCGTACCAAACAATTTTCTTCTCACAATCAGTGATTAATTTTTGAATAAAAACGATCGAATGCAAATGTTCTGTGCAAAATTACTGAAGTGGTTCAATGAGAATGAAAATGTTGCTCGATTAGAGATGATAACGATGCGGTGATGGGGTACTGATGATGATGATGGTGACGGTAAGGGAGATAAGGAAATTGGATAAAATGAACAGAATCAACAGATTGATGGATCAACTAAGCAAATGGATCACTAATTTGATTCAATGGATAGATGGAGTTACTGACTGATTTAAGTCGCTTAAATATCAAAAATATGTATATTTAGAGTGGTCCAAGAATTTGACTGGTTTTCAGTGATACATAATAGATGAAACGTAAAAAGAGAAGAAGAGCAATCACATATATCAAAACCCATAATGCATAGAGTGCTGGAGTGGATGCGGCTATTTGACGTGTACCAATCTGAAATTTTTCTAACACCATCATCCAAAGGACACTTCAAATAAGTATTCATCAAATTCATAATCAACTACTGATAATAAGATTCACCACTGTTATTCTAATTCCTGAACTGATTCATGACAAACGAAAGCAAACACGATATCAATGACACGCTCTTCATTCAAAAATATGCATGCATTTATGCTATTAAGCTTTCTGTGTCATTTTCATGCCGAAATCTTTTCAATAATTAAAAATTTTTAAAAAACAGATAGAATTCAATAATCGATAAAAGTAATCGAAAAAGTTTGTGACCAATAAATAAAATCAAAACTGATTGAATGACTTACAGTGACACCAATACCGATCAGCAAAAGTATGAGAGCGGCAAAGAAAAACATAATTGCGCGAGAACGAGCATAGCTTTGACCAACCGATGAACTGCAATCGAAACAATCAACTCTTCTTATTCTCTTGAAAATGACGAAATTCTCATCGGAAAACGAAAAACTTTTCATTGGAAAAATGATGGCAACTAGCGAAAAAATTCTGTAGAAGTGAGAAAAAACGAACACTTTTTTGCAATGCGGACATTTAGCAGCGGTATTGTTGAGTGTGTTGAACATGAACACTTCTTGACAATGAACACACGCCACACGGCATGTTCCTGTTGGCGCTCTAAAATTTACTCGTCAATCAAAAGTTTCATTTAAAAAATGATTGTTTTTATGATAAACACAAAACCGACTGTAACAAACTCATCTCAAATCAAACGAAACATTTTTATTGTTCTATCCAATCCTGACTTCAATACGAGACAAGTTTTCATTCGTGCGAAAGAATTACAACCACACAAAAACACTTACTGTTAGGGAATTGCGCATAAAACATCAAACATATATCACCCATGAACCTACGAACGAAAATGCGATCTCCAGATCAACTGCAAACAAAAGAATGAACCAACCTGACAGCAGTTCCGACTGGTGTGTTACCACCAAGTGTGATGACACGTTTGCAGTTGGAACGTGGACAAGCGATTCGGTTCGAAGCGGCCTTGCAAAGAAGAAGACAGTTACAAGGACATCGCACGTACTTTTTGCCTGGTGGTGCTGCGCGTATTGGTGTCGCTTCATTACACTGTGAGCATTTGACTACGTGTTGTCGAGTCTAAACTGCTCAATTTAAACCCAGCGTTCACTTTTTTCAAATTTGTATTTCATATCAGATCGAACAAAGATGTTGTACTGATGCTAGGCATGAGTAGAACTTGATCCAGATCAATAATTCTTCATGATTTGAGAAGAACCGATCACATTGATGTTTTGTAAAAAAAGCTTGAAAAAGAAAGAAACACTATATCTTATGAATGGAACTGAAGCGTCAATTTACAAAGATGGTAGTAATTTATAAGTAAATTGACTTGAAATGAGGCAAAATAATCGAAGAGAATTTCGATGGATAAGAATGGTTTTCGACCTTTCCCTCGATATGAATGAGTGCCGAGCAAACACGACATGTCACAGTGGGTCCACCAACACGAGATGCTTCAGGGTTTTCGTCTGAAGGAGTGATCGGTGCGTGCTGTGGCTCTGTAAAATGCTCCTCTGGCCTTGTATAGATACGTTCACCTTCTTCGTTTGCGCCATCGTCCGGATTGTTTACACCTAAACTCAATCCCGTTTAACTTCAACAAATCATGCTTTCTTATTTTCTGCAAATGGAATATCAACAAACAATCGCAATCAATCGAACAAAACGAACTCGTTCAAAAGGATGAATGCTTTTGCCTCAAAACAATTTCTAGAACCAATCATAAAGCCTTCGATCTCATGCACGCAATAACTTCGTATGAACTGATCTCATACAAAGTCACTACATCAAATCGGTATATGAAGGAGCCATGCAATAGAAAAATTCAATGCCATTCAAACTGTAAATATATTTGCTGTCAGAAGTGCTAAAAACAAAAGGTGACAGATGTGGGGGGGGGTGGGGAGGGTGGGGGAAGGGCTACTCCTTAATTGTCGACGGAATATTGACACATCGACTACAGGAGCATGCTGAAAGGTTAATTTAAACAGTTTAAGTTAATGAGAGAGGGAGGCGCTTTTTCCTCAAAAGAACCTTCGTAATTGGGCGTAGATGGTGCAGTTGCTTCGTTGTTGAGCAATGGCACATTCTCGTCTTCCTCGTGATCGGCCATCTTGCTTCTGTTGATGCTCTCCTCTATCGATTTCTTTTCAAATCACCAACTTCGTTCTCTTCTCCTCACCCAGTTGTCGTTCTCAGTACTTGATTTACTCACCTATATTGCTAAAAATTATTTGCAAATAATTCAACGAATACATGCATATGAATATAAAGCAATAGATCATTCGACGAAATATTCATACACAAGAACCACATCATCACCCTTATGATAACCTACAATACTGGCTATTCTCTGGTGAATGGTACACACTCGTCAAAAATTTGCTTTTGTACCGTTCAAGATTGCAGCTTGAATTCATACCCCGCTCTGCTTGACTACGATCAAGTCAAATTGAGGTAGGCGTAGATCGTGACCGATCGTCGTCGCCGGAAAAGTGCCACTCAAAACTGACCCGAAACGACACCCTTCAGGATCAAAAGTGTCACTGTTTTCAAATAGCTTTATCCTATTGATCGATGAAACATTTGCATTAATAAGTACTTTTACTCTAATTGGATTGTAATCATTATCCCCAGTCAAATCAAACACTGCACAAAACTGCAAATAACAGAACTGATTACTCAGCGCCCTCTAAAACACCAGCGTTCCGAACACGATTAAACAAACCCTCACATTAACATCAATAATGATTGATTGCGCTCTCTCATTTCTATTCATTACTTCTCTTTCAACCGAACTGAATCACAGCGCGCATTTCATCATTATGATATTTGAACGGTGCTGTCTGTACAAGAGGAGCATGTATTTATATGTGTGTGCACAACACTCACCGAAACATTCACTTTACAGGATCACTCGCCGTTAAGTTCATTTCATTCAACAGATTTACTATGGATTAATCGTGAATTTATTTCAACTTCACCTATGCCAATGAAAACATCTCCTGCAGACATTTTAAACACGCATTCTGAACTCATTCCACTGCATTGCTCAAACTTCTGATCTGGGTGACTCGTTTGAGGTTGACAAAATTCTTAATATCAGCGCCGTTTAACACTCAATCACTAATAAAATCATCAACTTAACGAGATCACCACCTTAACGACTAACGATTGTATCATTTCAATACAATCGGACAATATGGCTTTCTCAGATATCCTTTCACAATTAAAAACTCTGAACCACTTGCCATCATCTAATTCTAATCATATTTTTATCAAACTGTAGTAATTGAACTGCAGTTTATCAAACGGTAGTAACTGAAAGCTAGAGAAAGTGAATAGTGAATCAATACAAGATAATGCGAAATGGTCGTTGAAAAACGAATCATCATCATCAAAAACAAGTTCTATTCCAAAACAGTTTCAGAGGGGAAGAAGAAAGTTTATTGAGGGGCAACGAAACTGACAAGAGATAATATAGTTTAACAGAACAACATCTTGAATGAGGAACAGAAGAGTTGAGCTGAAATTGCACACGACGATTAAACTGAGTCAGTGATTGATTTTTTAAGTAATGGACAACAGGGAAACGTTTTATATTATATTTCGATGCATAAATGTGAAAGTTCAAAATTACAATAAATAAATCCTCCAAACGAGAGTTACAACAACAACAAAAAATATTCACGTAAAACAATATCACAATTGTTGTTGATAAAAACGATTATCAATCTTATTATCACGAATTCGAAGACATTTTCAATTAACAAAATATGGAACGCGTAAATGCTCAATTTTATAGCAAAAAATTTTTCTCAAAAAAAATAATATAACACATATCACTAATGTAAAGCAATTGACACGTCGCTGAAGAAAATAGGAAAAAAAACGAAGGAATTTGAGAAATACTTCGGGGAGATAGTTTAAGGAAATGAGAACTGTAACACGAACAGTACTTAACGCAATGAATTATTATGAACATATAACACGTATCAAGAAAATATTTTTCCTGAACATTTAATGAAAATAATACCTCAATTCGAGGTGAATCGCTCGTTATCACATAACTAAACACATTTACTAACACATGGCATATTCACTTATATTTCATTTGCCATTTATATGTTGTTGGCTAAAATTTCTCGCAGACAAATTGAAATTTTTGTTGAAACACCAAACAAAAACAACTAAAAACATATATAACAATCTGAATGGATACATCAAATGAAACTTAAAGCAACTTTATAAAGACGACACAAAAGTCACGACACAAATCAACTGAACGAAAAAAATGGTCAAGATCATTCGCGCACTGATAATATCATACCAGGAGGGAGCAGCAATAGTGTTGAGAGAAATGCTAAGTAAACGAATAATAATAATTTAAGTTCGAAGCCATCAAAATGAAACACGGAATCACACACTGAAACAAAGTAATACAAGTCAGCAACGATGAACGTTACAAAAATAAATGCAGCATTCGAAGATTACTGCTCAATAAGAATTTATTTGGGAATATTGAACGCGTCTACTCGCAAACGCACAAAGTAATCACAAAATTTTTTCAGTTCACATCAAGCCATACGCACTCTCAAATGACGTCGTAAAACACAACTGAACACTTCACAAAAAATGACACTTTCTCATGTTTTATTTTCTTTACATATAATTTGATCAGAACAAGATGGAAAATTCAAAAAGGAATTCCAATATGTACTATCAACCGATACAATCGACTGTTTGTTCAAAAATAGAACAAAAATACCGGAGAGTTGATGGTATTCGAACGGAAATAACTCCGAAAAAGTGCCAAAAATTTGATTACCATTAATTTGATATCAATGAAGAAAAGACTCCTTCTACAAATGTCAACAGTAAAAGATGTGCACATGAATGGCTCTTACATTCCAAACTATAGAGGCTTAAAAACGAGCCGACCGACTTTATCATATCAACACATCACTGCAATATGTCATTCATCATTTTGGTGATTCCCCCTGAAAACATAATCAAAATCAATTGTCTGTTACGACAGTTGATCATTTAACCTCAAAATTATAACAAATGAAAAAAAAACAGTTCTTTTAGCCTTCAACCAGGAAGCATTCATAAATTAATGTTCTAAATTTTCATTACTATCTGGACACACTGAATTTGCTGGTATAAAACGTAAACGTTGGAAACATTCCAACACGGAGAAGCTTACTGGACCAACAGAACAGGTATGCAAAAAAGTGAGACAACCCAATTATCGCTTATACCACTAAAAAAATAAAATAGTTACAGCAGTGAAATGCAGCATTTGAAAGCGATCCATAAGTAACAAAAAAGCTTACCTCAAATGATGTAGAACCGTTTTCAGTGGAGACCAATGACGGTAGATGATAATGTTGTTTCCTTAGCTGAGAGAATCGAACTCTTTCCTTTTCCAACGCGGATTCTAACTCGAGCACACGAACTTGACTCTCCATTTCCTGCATCTTCGTTTCATGTAACGAGAGATGACTGAAGTCGAGCACTTCTAAAATCACACGATAAAAATCACATCTGCAAGTTTGAGGTAACATTTGGTTCGATTACCCAAGTTTGAGGCAATATTTCGTTCGATTACCCAAGTTTGAGGCAATATTTGGTTCGATTACCCAAGTTTGAGGCAATATTTCGTTCGATTACCCAACTTTGAGGTAACATTTCGTTCGATTACCCAAGTTTGAGGTTTCAGATGTGCAGTGAGCGAGACAGGGAAAACTGAATCGTGGAACAGGAGAGTGGAATCTTCTTGTTTTCAGTGTAAGCAACTATTGCATCATTTCATTTGCGAATTCAATTAATGAAACTACGGAAACAGTGCAATTACGAACAATAAAATGAGATTCTTGAATGCTCAAAAGAAATGCCAAAAACAAGCCAAAACGATTTTGCTGTTATCCACTAACCAACAACACCAACAAAAAAAAGAACCCTCAAAGAACCGATTAAAGAATCGAGAAAGGATGCAACCGAGAGAGCAAATAGTGACCCTTATCGGTGAGTGTCTGCTGAGCATTTTTAACGGTAGCGACGACGTTCGCTGTGCACGCATTAACCGAATGCGATGCACGCGACAATTCGGCCAACTTCTCAGATCCTCGTTCTGCTTTCACTCTCGACGATACGAACAACTGCGCCGTGCTTGCACCGATCTCTTGTGATGCCACTATTAAACTCTCCAATTTACCTTTACGCGTTATCACGCCATCTGCGCATTGCCTGAACAGTAGTAACATATCTTTACAAGAATATCATTTACTAGCAATAACAGCAATTCGAACTTGTTGATGATTGCTCACACGCATCTGTAGACGATTCACTACAAAAAAGCAAACCTATCATGCACATGAATCTGTGATGCGCATAGCAATCAGCCAATAACATCTGAAGGTAGTGATATCAGCAACCTTTGACGGGTGAGTAGAAATCAGGCAAATAAAGTCAACTACAGAAGCTAAGTGGAAGTTTGGTCCATACAATTGCGAATCTACGTGTAATTGTTTTATGATTCCTGATATAGTGAAAGCATCGCAGATTCACGATTATTTAATAGCTGAATGAGTGCAAAAAATAGAGAGAATGAAACAGGTACGTACACGAGCACAGTTGCTGCCACACCGACAGCTTTCGCAGCCGAGATGAGTCCTTCGGTCCATTCGTGATTACGTTTGTAGAATTCTTTCGGTGATGCACTGCCTCTTCCGTTCGCGACGATCTCCTCTTGCATCGCATGACTCTTCTTCACCAACTCAATTATGGCTGCCATCAACGCATTACACGACTCCAATATTTTTTCGTTCACTTCCAATCTGCAATCATTATAGTACAACATTTAAATTGCTTCCATAATTTAATCCTTCGTTCATTTATTTGCAGGCATTAATTCGTTGCAGCTTTTCACATTCACAAAACTTACCATTTCAAATTGAATGACTTAAAGTGAAGACATTCAGTGTTTTGTCACCGTCTCACTTATCGAAATATGAATTCAATGAAACGGCAATTGATTATTGAATATACATTCAAAACAAAAACAGTCAACTGATAATGGACAACGTGAATGAACCTAATGCCAGAGTCAGTGGCTCTACTCTTCTTCTGCATTTCTTCGATCATTTGAACGGCCTTCTGAATTGCTGCATCCATACGTTTCATTTCATCTTCCAACAATGCGTCAACTTTCTCAGCGTCGAGATCACCGTTCGACGTTGGCAATTGCTTACAAAGAGTCTCCAGCTTCTCAACGCATTTCTACAATCCCATCAAATAGATCAGAAATGCGAAGTCAGAATAAAAAGATTGAACAGAAAAGAAATCAGATAAAAATCACAGTATCTGTGTAAGATAAGCAGCACACCTTTAGAGCAGGTAAAAATGTGCCTTTCGCTTCTGCATAATTCGACTCTTTAAGCGTTTTCACTACTCCGAGTGCTTCGACTGCGACCAATCGACATTGCTCGTGAACGGCTGAATTCGTGGAAAAAAATTACACCTTCTAACGAAAAATTCGTAATCAAAAAAAAACTCGAATATTACAGAGGAAGAATCACTGCGATTGCATTTTGCGTTCCGTATGTTTATTTGAGAAATGCATCTAGCTGATATTTGGGCGCTATGGTAAAATAGAGCGTAAAGATGGAGCACCGTGATCTATTTCATCGAAGAAACACCTCGCGAAAAATAGATCTTTCAATTCTCCTGTACAGTGGATTTGTTTAATGATGAAGACGATCCGTTGATAGGGATAAACTTTCTAACGAAAGCATGGCGAACCGAATACTGAAACGATGAAGAAACAAACGTTCGTAGTGTTGGATGGAGACTGTGTACGCAGCAGACGCACTGCAAACGATCAGATCGGCCAGTTCGTGACCAAACACGACCATTTCATGCACCAGACGGGCGTCTGGTTCATCACCGATTTTGGTAGTTAGTTCATCGATTTGCTCTATTCGTGCTCGAATTGACGGTAAAGCCAATTCTGCAATCATTTGTGGATGTTTGTAATAAAATATTTGCGCACTCTGAACAAATATACGAATGTTTTCGCACTCATTTTCGAGAAGTTAGCACCAATGGATGCCGTACTGATAGTGATAGACGATATGAAAATAATGACGATAGAAAGAGCTTCAAAATAATAACTGAATTAATTAATCTTCAAGTTCAATGATGCTATAAGTTTCGCAGATATGTACAAAGGTATGATGAGAATGTGAATTTTTAAGAAGAAATTTCTTTCTCTTACGGATGGGATATGAGATTGAGGTAGCACTGTGAAGTTCATCTTTGGCGTGTAACAAATTGTGTTCGATTCCGTTGCAACACGACTCTGAAAGCTACATTTTTCGCATACAATATCGAAAACTTATCAACGAAGTAATTAATTACATCTCAAAATGGCAATCCAATAAGACCACTATGAACGCTTTCGATTAACGAATCACTCAACGAATTTTGCACTAAACAGCTTCGTGTGTTTAAATGACATGAGGATTCCCACGAGAATTCAAACAGAAAATTTCTAACTCGAACGAAAACAAAAATTCATACCGAAAAGATTTTTCTGATTGTTTTTTAGCGCATTTGTCGCATTCATCTGCAAGTCAGCCAGTTGCTTTGTCGAATTTTGTTTCTCAGCTTCAACAGCCTGTAAGACAGAATTTGCAAAACTGATGAGAAACTAAATATGTTCATTTATTCCACCACAACCAAACGTTAGCACTTATCAGAAAAGTGATAAGCAAAAACTTGAGGACGAAAAAACCGAGAATTTCGTTGGTGAACAAAAAAAAAATCAGTCAAAATAAGTGCACCAAAGGAAAGGACCATATACTACTTACACGAACATGCACGCATAAGAAAATAAAATTGCTGAAAAGATCGCGCAATGAAAATTCATGCATCACACCATCAGCAACAGCACAGATCATGATCTCATTATCACGAGAACAATGGTGAAAATGAACATCTGTCATAGTCGAGGCGCTACAGAAAAATGGACAAAATTTAATGCAAAACAATAGATTACATGTTATACCTGATTGAGTAATTGATTTTGAGTGGTCATATTGGATAATTCAGTTTGTAGGCGATTGAGATTATTCGCTGCAGTACAAGCTTGCTCTTTCAATTGCATTCGTTCACGAGCCAATTCATCGATTTGCATTTGCAATAATGCACTCTTACTTCTCGATTCTTCTAATTCTTTCGATGAAGTTTCTTTCAACGTTCCTATTGTCTTCAATTGGAACTGATTACCATATCGATAGAATCTGAGGCATTATACCATCGAAAGACGAAACGAAATGCTGTGCAGAGGCTTGCTTTCGATTCACTGATTTTGTCAAGAAAAGATGAATGAATGCTATTTCGAAGTGGCGCAGTCATATAAAAATGCTCAATGAAAACAACTGGTACACTAGCGAATAAACCACACAGCACGGCATGCCTTACAACTCATCAGGTTATTTCAATTCTAAGAAGTACATTATACTAAAGCCAAAACACGAGAGAAGCTATCCGAACAACCTGATTCAGTGATGCATTTTGCGCAGTCATACTTGACAATTTAGCTTGTAAATCATCAACACTGTTAGCTGTGGTGCATGCTCGTTCGTTCAGCTGCTGTCGTTCAAGATCCATCTCAGCGATTTGCATTTGCAGCATC
This sequence comes from Anisakis pegreffii, assembly GCA_035041965.1. Taxonomy (NCBI): domain Eukaryota; kingdom Metazoa; phylum Nematoda; class Chromadorea; order Rhabditida; family Anisakidae; genus Anisakis; species Anisakis pegreffii. The sequence goes on along the minus strand of JAPYMA010001321.1, from coordinate 52,482 downwards.
TTATTCTTCGCATTTATTTCATCGATCTCCTTCGACGATGCCTCTTTCAAATCAGTTATCGTCTTCAATCAAAACAAACTAAACCACCAGGATCGAAGAAAAAATGGACAAATTGACTGATAAAGTGATTGCTCGAAATAGAAGCATTGAGAAAATAAGAAGGGAATACTCAATAAATCAGCTGACCATAAATTCAATGTCATTTTCACACGATCAACTGCTACTTGGAAAATTCCATAACTTGATACACGAACGAATGCATGCATAAAAGAGATTGTAATTGAAAAACACAACGCGAAACAACTGCCACATTTGAAATGAAATGAAACGAACGCAAATTCAACGCAATAACCTGATTGAGTAAAGCATTTTGCGTGGTCATTTCGCTCAATTTACCGTGTAAATCATCAACACTGTTAGCTGTGGCGCATGCTTGTTCTTTCAGTTGCTGTTGTGCAAGATCCATTTCGGTGACTTGCCTTTGTAAGCTTTGCTTCTCCGCGTTCAAACTATTAATTTCATTTGTCGCCGCTTCTTTCATATCATCAATTGTCTTCAATTGAAATTTATTACTGAACTTCTACTGGACTTTTGAGTTACAAAAGCAACTGAACAACTAAAAATCATGGTGAAGTTTACTGACACCAATGAATGATCAGTCCACAGTGAACTCAATTTCAAATTTACGTGCTTAAGCACAAAACAAAATCATTAAGGAATGCATGCGATGGTCAGTAATGCACCTATCAGATACCATTATCAACAGCACACACACACACACAACAAAACGAACATGCAACAATGAAATCACCCGACCCTCGATAAATTCAACTTCAGAACTGACATCGCAACCAAACACATGCTATCATCAGAAAAGGGCAGCAGCGTGCTAATGCTACGTTTCGCTGAGTAATGATACTGCTCAATTAAACAATATCGAACCACTCCAACCTTAGTCAGATTCTCGATATCAATTTGACACTTGGCCAGTTGCCCTTGTAGATCGTCAACATTACCCTCGGCGCTAAGCATCTTCTTCTCCACGACCAACTTATCCTTTTCAATATCAACCATCTTCCGTTCCAAATTTCGAACCGCTTCCTCTTTATTCATACGTTCCGATTCACTTGTTGCGAGATCCTTTTGTGCATTCGATAATTTTGTTAGCGCCTATAACCATGAAATATATCACTCTTTGCCAGAAACAAAATCACTGATAACTCTAAATTTTTTGCAGCAGAATGCAGAGAATGCCAAGGAAGGAAGAATGTGATCCTGGTGGTAATATAGAGGCAAAAACTCGTTATCAGTTGGATTTGCTGATTAAATACAGAGAATGAGAGCAAATCATGAAAATAAGAAGGAACATTCGGCATCCACCTTCAATCCATTGTCACGTTCTTGAAAATAAAACCAAGTTTTGATTAATCAATGCAAAGAAAGATTTTTGGAAAAAAGCGAACCTCGATATGTTCTTGTCGTAAATTTGCGTATGCACTTTTCATTTTCTGGAAATTCTGCTCACTACTTAGCGCTTTACGTTCAATGTCCTGAAGACGTGCTTCATCGACCGCGTGTCGTTCCGACTCAACATTTGCAGCACGCACACGTTCCAGTTCTTCCTGCAACGAAATACACCTCGGAATATTCCTTTAATCTCATCTGAACACTTCGTCTTTTTACGTAGCAGAAAAATAATGAATCAATCGTGAATGAAACAACGAAAGTACGACGTCCACACTGCTAATTAATAGCATAAATAATTAACTGAACAGAGAAATAATTCGAAGAAACGCACTTTCATTTCATCAACCGATTGTTTATAATGATCATTTTCATGTTTCATTTGCAAGAGACGATTCTCGTACTGTTCGATTCGCGAGCGAGCCTGGAATTGATTACTGCTCGCGTTCCGTAATTATTTGGACGTGGGACAATAGATTCATGTTTCAATATCGCATCAACCATCAATTAAACACAATATAATGCCTTTCATAACATGTGCTATGCTGCAACTCACTACGCACACCAACCACTCAAATACATCCAACTCAATTTCGAAATTTAATTAAGCTGAATGTGAAAAAATTTAACTTGCAACAGTGTAATTAAGCTGAATGTGAAAAAATCAATAGTTTTCCAATTCTCACAATAAAATTTCCACTTTTTTCATTCCCCTTCCAGAACACTTTTTATTTCGGTGACTCATAATGACTTGAATCACATGGTGTCCAATCCAACCTTCTAATCGTTTTGCAACCGAAAGCAATTTCTCAATCATTCATGAGAGAGCAAATGATCCAAAAATTACATCTCAACTAATATATGCACGTATCAAATGGAACTTTGAATCTAGCGTCTTCACCAACCTCATTCATAAGTCTTTCATTGTTGAATCTAGCGTCTTCTACATCACGTCTCAATGTATCAATCAACAAATCTCTGAAATAAAAATTAATCAAATTATAATGCATAATGATACAAGTCAACAAATTTCTCACTAATCAGCCCAAACTCACACTTCCGAAATGGTAAAAGAGAAGTACTTCCGATTCAGAATGACACTGAATATGAACAAAACCTTGGGTCAGTGGATGGTGCCTGTTGTTCGACTTGTGCCTCTTGTGGTTCAGATATATCCACGAGACTTTCATCGATGGAACGTCCATCTGGAGGTGTGTCACTCTCACTAACGTTATCATTGTGCAAATATGCGTGAGGAGACTGGTATGTGTCCAAGTCAGATGCCTACAAATCACATCATTTTACCTCATCATTCATAAAAAAAACAGCGATGACCAAAATCGTATAGATGTTCTGACAGACGTGCGATGAACGACTGGCTGGACAAACAAACCTGCAGGAAGTTCGGCGCGAGAGATGGCAACTTCGGCACTGAGACGAGGTACTTAAAGTACTGTAAGTTCGTTGCCTCTTCATAGAAAGCTTTCATTTTGCGAAATATTCCACCGAAACGTTCACGATGACCTGATAAAGCATCCGGTGGAATTTCTGAAAAGGCTTCACTTTAAAGGCGGTTGCATTGCGAACAGAGATAAAGAGGATTGTAACTATGACTTAATGCAAAAGGAAAAGACTGTTAAGGTTTTATGGACCAGAAGATATCGCAATATAGGATCTCCTCACAATCAGCTACAAACGCCGTTCTCTCCGTTCAATTTTCAACAGTCATAATATTTATCATTAAGCATCAACAAACACCAAGAAAACACTTCAATTAGAATAACTTCTCCACGGTTAGAAAATTGTTGAAACAGTACTATCGACGAGGCATTATGTGGTACCAAAATGAGAATCACTCATTATCATCATTATAAATTTAGAAAATGAAACAAATACGAGTGTAAATGACTTACGTTCATGAAGTTTGAAAATAATTTTGACCAAGTAATCATAAAATTTGCTCGTGTCAAGTATGACCAAAATGAGTGGTGCGAGAAGACACTGCCCTTGTGGTACCATTGAACTCCATCGTACTACGTCCATCGCATGGAAAACTGTAAACGAAAAAACAATCACTGTAATCGAACAATTTTTGTCTTGAAGATATTCATTTTTATCAAAATGTTGGTTCGGACCAAAAACTTCGAACAGTACTCATTCACACCATACCACAAAATTTCCGTGACACCTTCACTTCGTACATCTAAATTTTAAAGCGATCACAGTTCCGTGGACAAGCAAACAGTTCAAAAACTTTTGATAAAAATAAAACGCACACATGATACTGTCAATTATCTTCCCCAAAAAGTGATGATGCACTAGCACCAATTTAAAAAAAATTCCTTCATTAGTTGATACTAAAATCAAACAAGCAAATTTTGTTGTGCTACTAATAAAACTGAATAGAACAATAAAAATCACGGTTCAGTCATAGCCACAAAATAGTTTTCAAAATGGGATTTATTTTATTCGCCTGCTCCAATGATTTGTTCACATCAAAAAAATTTTTTTCTGTTTTTTTTCATTCCAAAAAAAGAAGTGCAACGTCTGGTCTTTAACGATTGTCAGTCATATGCTTTTTGTTTCACATCAGCCAGATGAGTGTAGTAATGTTCACTATTTTTTTCCCTTACGAGGCATATCGATAGGAATGTATGTTCTTTATCTCTATTTACAGATCGCCATTGCTACCTTTTCATTCACAGCCGTAATGACTAAATGAAGTGTTCAGCTTTATAAAACCTCAAACACGATGCAGTGCATTGTCGAGCGACGTTATGTTATGCACCGTAATGTAAACAAACCGCAAACTATTCTATTCAATTATTCAGTATTTACAAAACCAAATCAAAGTGCTCAGCAACGGCTCGAATCAATCTCAAAATCACTCACATCATTATTATTATTAGTACTGTTATTACAGTCGTTATTGCAATAACACACTGCACTCTCATTCGCCTTTCATTGCACACTCATATACTCTGATCTACTCACCACCATACAATCAATGCATGCACAAACATGCGTACACTCACATTTACACAAACCAGAACGCAGTTGAAACGAAATGTCTTAATAAACTCAAAGTCAGCTGAAAATGGAAAAAAAAGTGAAGACAAAATCTTCATTCGTTTCGGATATACTTTCGATTTCCAATGAATTTGGCAGTGAAAGATGAAAAATCGCAACTACTAGACATTGGGATAAAGAAAGTGCTCTGTAGAGCTTAGTTACACTCAGAATATCAGAATGATACGAGGAGTTGTGCGACATTATAAGATTCCGACGAAAGAATTAACCACAGACAAGAACATCGAAAAACAATGATCAATAGCGAATGTATTTAACTGTACACGAATGAACACTGAAAAAAGCAATTCATGTAAGGCACTCAGCACATTTTCCTGAACGAATGAATATACTGCTCCTCACATTCACCAACAAACAATCAATCATCAACACACTGAAGAATCACCGATAACAGAAGATGAACTCACCAGTAGTCTGCAAGTTAAGTAAATCGTCCATTTGATCGAGCATTTCAATCGACAATTCGAACGAATGATTCACATCCGCATTCACCAGTTTATTGATCTGAGCTTCAGGTAGCTGAAGACTTCCGGGAAATACCGGATTCTGAAAATTATTTTAAACTTCTAATTGTAAGTTAAAATAAAAGAATAATCATTACATATGCATTCTTGAATCGACAACAATATTATGATCTCAGTCAACTCACTCTTTTGTGGAATTCCAGGCGGCTAACCAACAATGTACAATACGAATTATTCGATAGACCATAGCCAGACGTATGCAAATGCTGCCAAAAATGGCCCAATTCTATAATTCGTTTTCGGTATTTGAGTGAATCGTCGATCACCCTACGATGCCCATCTCGAATCAACTGCAAATAATTTCATTAGAACATTATTTGATTCGTTAACACGTAAATCAATCACCCACAAATACTTGAATAATTTCATTAAAAATTTTTTGGACTCCTCATCGAGGATGTTTATTTCGCTCATAACATCGCAATAATGCTGATTACAGCTTCCAGATAATCCGCATTACATAACTTCAAAAGCACGATTTTTTTTCTGAACTGAACCCAGCTTAATTCAATTGCTAAACGAATATGTTTCATGCAAGGTTATCGATTATCAATCAAAACCAATCGAAATATTGGTTTTGATTGTTATTCTCCGATCAAAATTCATCAAAAAATTATTTCAGTTCCTCATCATTTCATATACGCTTCATTAAACTTATGGAAAAATTAAATGATTGAATGTGGTAAGCAAAATTATAGCGATACTTTATGAAGGAGGTGACAGAATTTCCATGTGAGAACCGGATTCTTCTCCAACTGAATGCGGTTGACTGTATTCCAGAAGACCGACGACGATTTCTCCTTATGAGTACCGACGATAAGTACACGAACATGCTTTTGCTTTAGTGGCACTTCGTTCTTGTTCAATGCCTTATGCACTGACATTATCTGAAGATATTTTGTTGACACTTCAAGCTTTCAGCAAGTGCACACTCTTCATCAGATGACCACTCCAAACAGCTCCGAAATGACCTCCTTCATTCAGTTACCATCAATAAATAAATCAACTTAATATACAATCGTCAAGTTGAACTCATTCTTCACGTCTAGTGAGATAATGAGCTAGGATAACTTTTAATCCGCACTCTCAAAAACGGAGGAATAATTCAACTCAAAAAAAAAATCAAATCAGAAGTACTGTTTGAGGTTGGGCAAAGATTTTCACAAACCGAATTCTTTGGTAGAAATTTTACAGGGTCATCGAAGAGAGTTTATCAGTTCATTGATAACATCTAAGGGTTTACTACTTTACGTTGATACCTATCAAACGAGTTACTATTTTAGGTGCTGTTCAGAAGAACAAAAATTTCAGAAACCTGCGCCTTGATGAACGCTTCACGATCAGCGCCGGTTAGTGCAGCCCGACGCGAAGTCATTCTTCAAAGATTCTTTCGAAGACTCTAGCAATTGCACCAAACCGTACACTACCTATCTATCACCACCCCACCAAATAAGATACCTTACAAATCTGCAATGTATTCACTCACACATTTAAAGGACGATCATTATAATGAAAATAATAACGAAAACAAAAAAATTATAAAGTATGACAAAGACATTAACAATACAATAATGATAATAATATCAGTGATGATTTTGTTTAAAAAGTACTTCTTTCTTATAAATTACAGACGTAAAATTTCGATAATGTCAGATGATATATGACGAATAAAAATGAAACAAAATGGAAAAATTTGTCAGTATAAAACATAAAAAATACTCAGTGTGTAAATAACTGCAAATGTGAGAGTAACTGTCAGAACGATGAGAGCGAAATCTGGGTTAATAGCTCGACCATATGCCCATAATTAGCATTTAAAATTGCAGGTACATCTAACAACATAAATCAATAACAATGATTCACATCAAATCTATAATTTTGAAGCAATGATGAATTAAAAGCTGTTGAATTTTCACAAACCAAAAATCACAATTGTAGTGAAACTTATCATACGAGCACTTTAACGAGCAACCTACTGCATGAATTTTTTCAAAAAAGGAAGAAAACAATCTGTCAATGGAATCTGTCATCGAAATGGCAATGAAAAACATTCGCAAAATTATATTTTATCATTGCACCGAGAAATGAATTCAGAATGAATACGAAGTGTAATGCAATCTTTCAACGCGCTTGGTTCAACAGTATCATTCCCTCGTGACTAATACGCATTCATACGGCTTACTTCTCTGCAGGCACCTTATCGGTAAGTCGCACAAAAAATGTCACGTTACAAGTCTGAAGTGGTCTTATGATTTGATACAAGTAATATGATAAGATATCAGTGCTAATAAAGAGTAATATAACAATTCATCATGATGAAACTAATAATAATTATGAATATGATACAATAATGGTGGAAATATTATCAATAACAGCAACGGCTAACGATAAGATTGTTCACAAGAGCGTTTCTCTCATCATCTGATTCCAACGCCTCTTCATTAAAGGCTTCACGGTAAGGTTGTATTTCAGGTTGGTAAAATTACAACAGCATTTCGTTCGTGCGAACATTTCTTGCTGTGCTTTAAGTAACATATTCAACTGCGAGTACAAAAAAATGCCGTTTTGACTTTACCAACCTAAAAGACAAAATTACGGGTTTCATGAATGAATTTGACAAATCTTCGAGTAGTTATTGACGAATGACTCATCAACAGAGCGGTTAACATACAGATGACTACGCTTGTTTTTGGAAAACCAGATTTTGAGATGCAGTGATGCGAAGCGCGGAAACAAGAGTGCTATTCGGCGTGAAATTAAATTGTTGATGGTTTTGTCAAGGCGACATTTTAAAGGATGACATCGTTGGTAAATGTTTCTTGTTGTTACGCGTAACATGTTGATAAACGCAAAATTTGTGATTTTACCGAAGATACAAAATTCAAGTAAAGTTTGAGGAAAATGAATATCTGAGAACAACAGGTGAGTAGTGAGTGAGCAAAAAGGCAATAAAACTGTTGCGAGAGCAAAGACGGCGTCGCAGAGTGCGACTTGATGTGGCAATTGGTTACTTGGCAATTTAACCGCATAGCATTTCTTCTCATCGAAATCTGCCTTCTGAAAACAGCAGTCAATGCACAATTGAAAAAGCATAGAATTTTATGTGAATGATAGCGATGAAAGCCGTTGTCTATTAGAGCTGTGCTAGAAGTCGAGGAGTAGTGGTGTTCGTGATGAAAAATTAGTAGTCGGTAGTATTTCAAAGTAATGATGTGGTTACGCCTGAGGTATCCTTTATCAATGGTGCGTCTTAGGCAATGATCTTAGGAATGTTTCTCGAAGCGCGATTCATAATATCGATATGAGAATATGGCGAGTGTAGCAATTGCATAATTCTCAATAGCAGTGTTAGTTATAAAAGTCATCTAAATAAAACATAATCTAGCCAGCAATAGTAATAATGGTAACGACAGCTGTCCATTTAAAAATTACACTTCTCGTCTCAGGTGACGGGTGATCGATAGCTTTGAAAAAAAATTTTTTGGCTCACTCAAAAAATATCACAGTAGCACTATTCAGTAGCCAGAACCAAGACCGGCGGCGCGATAGATTTGTTCCGGAGTCGGAACCAGGGCTGAGCAGAGCAACTTTTGAAGCTGGAGCCGGAGATGACGATTTGAAAAATGCCGAGCCAGAACTGGAGCCGATATTTGAAAACCGCGGGACCGGAGCCGAGCCAGTTTTTTTTCAAATTAGACAGAGCTGCTAGTGAATTAGTCGATCTAATCTCAACCAAATGTTCAAGAAAATAAAAGAATCCGGGTTTAATTCCAAAGATTTATATTGGATATTTATATTGGAAAAAATCCGAACGTATTAAAGCCGGAACGATTCGAGGTATATAAATGCACTTGAATGAGTACTCATGAAAGCTATTTGATGTACTTTCAGGATGTTGTTTCGAATCAAATTTTACCAGTGTCGTGGAAATTACCATTCATAATATACATCATGTTGCTATTAAATACTATTTATTAGCATTAACATCATTCTGTCATAATTTATGGAGTTATCATCATTCTGATAATGTAAGCAGATTGTTTCCATCATCTAGAACTGTGAAAAAAACGATTTCGTTTATAAGTAGTGTGCATTTTTGACAGGTATGGATAAGTTATAAGGACTTCCATCATCACATCCACTATTTAAGAGCCGTTTTGAACTTTGCTTTTCTTCGTTTCACTAGATTAAATCTTCAGAATGGCATTCAAACAAGCGGTCATTCAAGCAGTGATGCTTGTGCTTAACAAGTGGCTACAAACTAAAACAATTTTTGGCTCCCCCAGAAAAAAAATCACAGCAACATTCAGTAGCCGGAACTAAGATTGGCACGATAGCTTTTTTTCGGCGGCTCCGGATTACTTCGGAGCCGAAAAGAGTGGAGCCGAGAGAATTTCAGAGCCGGAGTTGAAGCTGGAGCCAAAAATTGAAAAATACAGAGCTGCAGTTGAAGCCAGAGGCGATATTTTAAGAGACGCCCGGCTGAAACTGGAGTTGCAGCCAGAACCGAAAATTTTGAAAGCGCTGAACCGGATCAGAGTTTATTTTCTATTTTTTCTCAAATTTAGTATCACTTGCCATCAGCAGAGTGAGATATTGCGGTGTATAATGTTTTAGCTTTGGCATAAGCCGGGACTCATACGGAGGCTGAAGTATCTGCTTAAGAAACAGGTGTTTCTGTCGTACCAGAATGAGGTGTATATTGAACAAATATGTATTATAGTTCCCCAGTATGAACCTCGGGCGAATCTCAACTGTAATACACGCGATATCCCGTTTTGATTATCGTCACTTTATGTAAAAATAGCCCGACGAATTCGTACGATAGAATAATTGGAATCAAGCACCGACAGCTGATAAAACATGCATATTAATGCATTTCTCTTTGCACCAATAACGTATCATTACATAACGGATTTACGTTACTCTTAAAAGCAATTGTTCGAAAGTACTCGCTCACCTGTACGGTTTGAATGAAAATATCTCATGCATTAATGTGTGACATACAGTGGAGTAAAATGCTGAATACTCATATCTATTTCGATTCTCGCGCCAACGCTACTAGCAATATTGATAAGCTTACTGCTAAATTAAGAGTAATACTAATATCTAACAGCAAATTAATAAATGAACACCCAAAAATTGCACTCAAATAAATTACCCGTGTAACAAAAATATTTATGTCGATAATCACAAAGAAAAGGAATTAACGCAGAAAAATTCATTCGTGATATTAATGGATAGTTAAATGATCGCACATCTCCAGATTCCATAAGTATGTTCGAGAAAGTGAGCAGAGCTGTCGACAGTGTAATGTGTGTGCATTGGATATCAAAATGAAGTGAAACAAAAACACTTTCGCAAACATTAATAAGCAATCATAAAAGCGTGATTCAGTGAGTTCGAAAAGAGAGATTCTTTCATTTCATGCACTTCGAATGTCTCACCAAATGACTTCAAAAATTAAAAGGGATTCTGTCACGGAGCGGACTGGATTTCTGGGATCAGTCGTGTAATACTCTCTTGATTATCGCTTTACTTGGCTGCTAAACTGACTCAATCTCTTCGAAAATCGAATTTAAGTTGAAATGCTGAAGAATTTTGTGGATCTCTTTTGTTTTTCTTATTGAACCAGGTTTCACTTCACTAAATTCCTGTTTCATAGCTACCTCATTGTTCAGGCGATAGATGTCATTCATTCACATAATTATCGTTTTTTCGCATTCGGTCTCTGCACAAGCGACTTTGAATCCTTTTGAAACAATTCTAGAAAACAGTAGTTGTTTTTGATGCACGTCCAGTGTATAGAATATCTTGAATTGTTGTGCATTTAAGATTAGTCGTTTACATTTTAATAACGTCCAGTTTTTAGTTGATATCAAATAAAGAAATTATTTCAGAGTTTAGTGAAACGTGGCGATCATATGAGAGCATCGCGAATGCTTATTCGAGTGGCTAACAATATTAGTCGATTTCCAGCACGTTAGTGTTTGATTTTCATTGTTGGAACATTTTGAATGGAGTCAGAATTTTCCTTTTTACTGATTTTTATCGTATCGATCTCAAATTCCCGAAACACAAGTAATGAAACGTCGTTTTCAGACGTTGTTCCAATATTAACTTCAGCAGTGATCGAATGCTCCAAGGCCGGTTTAAAAACGTCAGCATTCAATTACGCAGCACAGTTGCTCAAACCCGAAAATCGCAAGCAAATCGATGAAAAATATCGTAAAAGAATTGAAACGATCGTGAGGTTATCCGAGAAATATTTGTTATTTCATATAGTTTTTGCACATCGAAATGCTCGCGATCCATGACTGCTTATTGCAAGAATCCGTTTACATCATTCAGTCGTGTTCGATGAAATAAATCACCTTCGAGAATGTTTCATCTCTAAATATGTTTCAGGTTATCTGAAATGATGAACGTTGTCCAATGTGTGGCAGTTAGATATGAAATGGTACATATGTTGCTTTATTACGTTTCATCACCATTGTAATCAAGGAGAGTCATCCACTACCTGAACAAAGCATGCAATGAGACTATTGATGGATCACCTTAGAAGTCGTCATATAAGGTCGGAAATGCTGCATGGCTGTATGTCGTTGGATGTTCATCCCTATTCACATTATATTCAGGTATCTTCGGAAGCATATCCATTTCGAGACTGCTGACTGCAATCATTTCAGTTACTTTGAATTGCAGAATTGCACTGCTGGATTAGTATAATAGAATTGAATGAGTTTATCGGGATGAATTATCATTGCGATGAACGCATCCTTGCACTGATAACTTCAGATGCGGTAACAGCGATGTCGGTGAAGGAAGAAGGTGATACTGTTGACAACAGAGAGGAATGAACTCGTTATGATTTATCGTAATTGTTGATGGAAAAAATAAACAAAGATAATTCATGCCGAATGTCGCGGTCGAGGTTCTCCTTCTGTCAGACAGAAAGAGCGAATCCAATAAAAAATTCCAATTCAAATGGTTGAAATTCCCTCTGTTGAAAGCTGAAAAAGTTTTCTTCCACTTACTTACTTTGAATATTCGTCGATTCATTCAATTTAGTCGAATTCGGTGCACGATTTTGATTGCTAATCCCCTTTGCTATGCTGTTGATTCGATCTCTCTGAATGAAATCCTCCTGTAAAATAAAGTTTTCCCCATCCAGTTGCACATTCACGTCAATGGTACCTTCACTGATTTGCTCTGATCCTAAATCATGATTAATGGAAGCTTTTGGCTTATTCATTCGACTAAAAACGTCTCTTCGTTTTATTATGAAATGTTTAATCGAAAAAGTTTACAAAGCTCAACTTCAAATAAATGAAAAAGCTCTCGTAGAGCATGAGGGCTTTTATAAGTTTGTCATTTTTATAAGTTTGTCACTACACGCTTTATACGTTGCTAATTTCATTGATAAATGGACTAAGATTTTTCTAACAAATAGGAACGTTAAATATATTTGAAGTTGAGCTTTTTTGTATGGGCTTATAAATGAGAACAACCCGAAGAGATGCACTGTTCACTGTGTTTTGACTTGTCATTAGATGTAGGGCTCTATTCGCGTTATCCTCAGCTACCTCTGCAAGTATATCCATTCTGTGGTTGCTGCATATAATCATTTGAAGCGCATGAAAAAAGCGAAATTGCACTACTGGATTAAAATACTACAATTGAATGCGTTTATCGGGATGAATTATCATCCCGATGAACGCATCCTTGCATCATATGCCCTAAAAAGGACATCGGCAAAGGAAGAAGGCGATATTTGTGGTATTGTTGATAACTGGGAGGGATGAATTAGTTATGATTCATTGTGATTGCTAATGGAATAAATGAACAACGATAATTAATTCATCCCGAATGTCACACTCCAGGTTGTCCTCTTATCAGACAGGAAGAGCGAATCTAATGAAAAATTCCAATTCAGTTGACTGAAATTCCTTCTGCTGAAAGCTGGAAAGGTTTTCTTCCACTTACGTACTTTGAATATTCGTCGATTCATTCAGTCTAGTCGAATTCGGTGCACGATTTTGATTGCTTAATATGTTGTTGGATCGATCCTTCCGAAAGGAACCCAGGCGTAAAATAGAGTTTCTCCGGTTCAGTTCTATGTTTGCCTCAGACGTACCTTCACTGGTGTGCTCTGACTGCTGATCGTGCTTAACGGAACCTTTCAGTTTATTCAGGCCTCTTCGTTTCATCACAAAATGTCCAGTTGAAAAAGTTAACAGTCTGACTGGACACGAGGGCTTTTGTAACTTTGCCACTTCTCAAGAATATACGCGCTCCATAAGTCATTGAATAAAATGATAATTGAAACGAAATTTTTCTCGAAAATAAAAATGCTAAATTTATTTGAAGTTTTACTCTTTGTATGATACTTATCAAACGAAACGACATACGTTGCTAATTCCTTTCAGTTTGTTCAGCCTGAAATCAGCAAAGGAATAATGGTTAATCATTCAATTTCCATATTATTCCATATTATAAATTTCAGAGAACGAGATGATTGAAGAGACGTTGAGGTGCGCTAATAATAATAGAAAGCAATATAACAGAACACCCGAAACATTTAACGTCTGCAGTAAGATTCTATGGTTGACTTCGAATGAGAACTCACCATGATGGATACCCAGATGTATGCGAGGAATTTAAGCAGGGTCGTATCACAGTTAACCAAACTATTGTAAGTATCAATAATCCTATTACTACCGCCTGAAACAATTGAAAAACTTTACCATCGCATGCAACAGATAGAGACATTAAGAATGGCTTCTCGGCTGAACAAGTGAGGAATTTTCGTACATTTGTGCAGGGAACAGCCACACAATCACTTTATATAAGTCTACTCGACTCAGCAAACAGTTCGTTTTATTTCTGAACCACTTCAAAGGGACCCAATAATGGTAACCATTTTGTTCTCCTGGGGCAGAATCTCGGACATGCACATTCGAGATCGATGCGATATTTTTTGCGTTTCGCACTACAGTTTGCCATGTATTTGCACTGTCCCGCAAAAAAATATTCTTAATTATTTCAAACCATCACATCAGCCAATCATTATTTTGTATTATCATGTACACATCCTTTTTGATTACAACAGCTAACCTCTTAGATCTCCAACGGATTAATTTGTTCAAGTTTTCAGTCAATGGGCTAACTTAAACAAATCTTAGTGTACTGGTCAATACAATACGATGGAAGTATTACAATCAGTTCATGGACAAAGTTCCTTCCAACAGTTTGTTCGTGACGATGGTTTTTTTTAAATAATCAGTGAAAAATGAATTGATTTGCCCTAACGATCCAATTTTTCCGAGTGTAAGTTTATATTGGTGGTGTAAATTATCAGCAGTTTCACTGATAGATATTTACTAGAGATCGGAATATGGTAAAAAGTGAGCGTGCAGTTTTTAATCAGAATCAGAGCGTTTCTTTCGATACACTCTGAAGAAGTGCTCCGATGGAATGTCTCCTATGCAACCTTCAGTATCACTGAAAATTTTCCAATATTCATTATTTCCTTAGTTCACGGAGGACTCTTCTGACGCAACCTATCGTTAAATAGTTCCACATCCAAATTTATTACAAACGGAATGACTCAAGTGCCCTACTACTAAGGCAGTCTTTTCCACGTTAAAGTTGAAAACTCATAGCAATGAAAACAAAAAAAAGCATGGCAACAAAACTCAGAAAAGATGGGAATACTTCAGAAGGTTGGTCAGCAATTCAAAGACTGCCAAAAAAAAGATCAAAACATTATTATGAATCCTGTTGTACATCTCATTTTGCTTGGAATCGCGTTGAACAGTACCGTACATTTAATCAAAAATGCTGGTGAATCGAGTAATGAAGCAAACTTTTAGCAAAAATCTGTTCGTGGACCGAGCTTTAATGCACTTCGCATTGGCTTTATTTTAATATCCTCGAAAACGGTCACACAGAAATGTTCGATTTGCGGGGCATGTAAATTGTGTTCATTGATCTGTGTAACTTTCAATTTTATTCGTTGTTCTTTTAAAATTAAAGGAACAATTCTATGAAATTCGTTCTTCTGTTACCTCGACAATGACTGCTACAAATACGGCATCCACCGAATCGACTTTCTCAACAGTATAATATAGAGTCGACGTTTGATCTTAAAGAGAAGTCCATTATTAATAAGAAAAATTTTTATAAAATCAACATAGTTCACTTGATTGCCAAAAATGAAAAAAAAGAACTATTGTTATGAGAGTTTGATTGCTTTATTGTTTTTCACTACACCCTTGACACCATATCAATGCACATTCAATTATTAATCATCGTATCGTTTCAACTTCTATCACAAGATTCAGTGAACAACGCTGATAACAATGAGTAGTGAACAGTTCAACAGTTCAACTTCACTCACAATATCAACTTTACGATCGCCTTTAACACTATCATTTTTCATTATCGTCCTAACATGAAAATCATTTTCATAATCTTGGTTATATGCATAAAACGCAATGAATTTTTTGACGTTATAAGTACAAAAGGGCGTACTTTTACAGGATTCGGTGTAATCCGAAGTTTGAAGTTGAAGATAAGCGTCTAAATTGACATTAAAATACATTCCATATTTTTCATCAGTCGAAAGTCCTATAACGATCCTGATCGAAAATGAGTCGAAAGCGGATTCAATTGGAAACGTTTGAGTCTACAATCGACAAACTAGTTAGCAATAATGAGGATTATTGGATACTCTAAAATATAATTTGAAAATGTTTGAACGATGGAAATTTTGATACTTTTGACTTATTAAGAATGCTTTTTAATGAAATGAAAATCGTCACTGACAAGTGACTTCCATCAACGTAACAACGTTTTGAGTATCACAATGCATTTTAATTTTATTGCAGCAACAATGTTTTTGTTACGCCCAAGTGATGAATGAATTACAGTGTGATGATGCAAATGTATGAGTGTGAGGGCATACCCCTGTCGAAATGATGTCTGTACCTGAACCGTTCGCATTTTCATGGCATGTCCAATCTTTCAACGAAACTGATTCTATGATAATATCCTGCACTTGTGAACAGTTAACTTTTCGATCAGTAACAATCGATTTAATGAATAAATTATATTTGAATATTTTTTGTTGACCCAATGAAAATTGAAACATAAACACTTGCAATAAGCAGCAACAAAATAAGTAAGACATGATCCTGAAATAGGAACAGCATAGGGAATTCTTTGGTCAGTAAATTATCCTTGTGAATATTTTGTTTTGGAAGCAGAATCGTTGATTGATTCGTGGAACACACTGAATTCAATTCAGTTCGACAATGTCTCACAACTAGACTGATGGAGAGGAAGCATTTGGTTGAGGCTGACCGAAATGATACTTGAAAGAGGCCAAGAAGCATCGCTGACTCTTTTTTAATGATTACAGTTTCTATCATCATTTCATAGGTCTTCTATCAAGCACACTTAACAATATCAAATTTCATATAACCACACAATTTTGGAACATATAATTTGTACGAAATGAATTGTATATCTCTCTGAAAGCTGATCAGATCAGTGCCTCTCACGAGGGTGAAATGAAAATGGAATTTGAGATTGTCGAAGAGAACCGATAAGAATGTCAATTCGTTGTTAGCTGATTTCTTCCATTTTCTTTTCACATTTCTTTTCACTAATATTTCCACAATACTTATTCGCACACAGCGGAGTTATTTTTCGGACACTATCGATCAATGATAGCAGCCAACTTCATGATCACTGCATCAGTTTCTTGCTTTTATTCCGATTTGTCACCAAGATGTCAGAGACGGACAATTACGGTCTGCCATTCGGCAAGAAGAGACACGGAAGATAAAAACAACTCGGTCAGACGCTGACAATGCTTCGCAATTTGTCACGTGCATACGATACGTTTCGTTCGAGAAGGGAGACGATATCAGGGAGCGAAATAAAATAATCACAAGCGATCAGCCAAAAATCACTGGAATCTTCTTCGATGAAAGGACTCAAAAATTTTTACAACTAAGAGCAAAAGAACAGTGTGGCTATCATAAAGAAATATTAAATTAGAATATTAACTGATTTCAATTGATATTTCAGTAGCACACGGATTCAAAGGGTGATTATTTCAGTCACATGAATGTCTGGAGCAAAAATGGCTTGATGACTAAGACTGCCACAAATATTTTTAAATTCAAGTGTAATATTTGGTGATCAAGGTGACAGGCAGTGCTTTATCACTCAACAATGCATCGAAAGCAGCAGCACTGTGCATCGTTGTTTTCCATCTCTGTGAAAAACGCTTAAGTTTATGATGTCGTAACGCGATCACTCGTTCAGCAAGAAAAAACCTATGATTATTTTACCTGATTGTGATAAGATGCACGTCGCTACAGCTTCTCATAGCCAATCGTAAACAATTGCTTCATCTCGATCAGTTCAATCGTGAGACATTATCGAACTGAATTGAATGCGATATGTTCCACGAATCAATCAACGATTCCGCTTCCAAAACAAAATATTCACAAGGATAATTTACTGACCAAAAAATTCCCTATGCTGTTCCTATTCCAGGATCATGTCTTACTTGTTTGGTTGCTGCTTACTGCAAGCGATTATTTTGCAATATTCATCGGATCAACAAGAAGTATAATTTATTCATTAAATTGATAGCATTCAAACACAGTCAGTCTGCTGATGAGCAACCACTTGCATGTCCAGACTTGGTGAATCTTATCATAGAATCACCTTCGTTGAACGATTGGAAGTGCCTTGATGATACTTTAAGTATGGCCATCACTTCGACACGAGTATGCTGCTACATTCGCATATGATACTTGCATCTTCAGACTGATTCATCTAGCGCTTGAACGTAACAAAAAATTTACTTAAAATTATTGCTGTCATGAAATTAAAATCCATTGTGATACTCAAAACGCTGTTCCGTTGATAGAAGTCGCTTGTCAACGATGATTTTCCTTTCACCAGAAATTGTGATACTCAAAACCATTCTTAATAAATCAGGATCAATTTGGTTGCCAGTTATGGCGTTTAATATATAGGACATATTTTTATATCTACTTGAAGACTTTCCCTCAACTTCAAGAATCGCGTTACTGTAGCTCAAACCCGAAATCTGATAGAAAATAATTCATTGTGTTTTATTGAGATAATCATGATTATGAAAGTGATATTCATGTTAGGACGATAATGAAAAATGATAGTGTTAAAGGCGATCGCAGTCACTAAAATTAATGTTTCTGATGTTTACTTGCGAGTGGAACTGTTCACGATTCGTTGTTATCAGCGTTGTTCACTGAATCTTGTGATAGAAGTTGAAACGATACGATGATTAATAATTGAATGTACATTGATATGGTGTCAAGGGTGTGGTGATTCTCATAACAATGGTTCTTTTTTCGTTTTTGGCAATCAAATGAACTAAGTTGATTTTATAAAAGTTTTTCTTATTAATAATGGACTTCTCTTTAAGATCAAACGTCGACTCTATATTATACTGTTGAGAAAGTCGATTCGGTGGATGCCGTATTTGTAGCAGTCATTGTCGAGGTAACAGAAGAACGAATTTCATAGAATTGTTCCTTTAATTTTAAAAGAAAAACGAATAAAATTGAAAGTTACACAGATCAATGAACACAATTTACATGCCCCGCAAATCGAACATTTCTGTGTGACCGTTTTCGAGGATATTAAAATGAAGCCAATGTGAAGTGCATTAAAGCTCGGTCCACGAACAGATTTTTGGTAAAAGTTTGCTTCATTACTCGATTCACCAGCATTTTTGATTAAATGTACGGTACTGTTCAACGCGATTCCAAGCAAAATGAGATGTACAACAGGATTCATAATCAGATTCGTGATAAAACGATAGTGCATTGTACATCTTTATAGACCACAAATAAATATTCCATGAGAACTGTACCAATAAAACTTGTTCGATCGCCCAGCTATAGATAGGCAACCTAATACTTTTTAGCAATATTAATCCTTCTGCATAGTCATTATTAATAAGTCGTCTATTTATATCGAACATAAACAGAGAAACATCTAGATTTTTTGATTCACATCATTTTTATAACCATTTTGGGTCATATTGCTAAGAGATAGGAATTTCCTGGCATCAGATGGAAGAACATCTCGTATGTCACTGCCACACATTGGACAAACTTCACCGCTTTCAGATAACCTGAAACATATCCAGAGGTGAAATGTTCTAACAGGTGATTTATTTCCTCGAATAGAACCAGCGACAAAATTCGAGAAATGAACTGATTAGAATGAGAGGTATCATGAAATTGGTCTTTGAATTGAGCTGGATCAATAGATTCGTCGTAAAAATTCAATTTCGAACTAATCAGAAATAATACTCGTTACAGAATTTTTCAGGGTAAAGACTGAGGAAAATGTTAAAATAACAATATTGATTCTTGATTTTACCTTTTGAATTCAGAAAAATAACCAGGGAAGTTACAAGAAGTGCACAAAGCGAAGTCCTCGTTGAGGATATGACGACCCTGAAAGTGCAAAATAACTCGTTGAAATAGGGAGCGTTGGGATTGTCGATTAGAACAGATTTCGATTGGCTGATTCATAAACATTTCATAAAATAAGTGAAACAAAAAGTTTTATTCTGCAACATTATGTCCATGTTATTTTCAAAACTTACCGTAATAATACAATAAGGAATGAGATTTTTGCATGCATTGCAAACGAGTTGTGATTCTTCTGTAGTCGTGTCACAGTACGGACATGCACTCTTTCTATCTTCTATATCCGGTGTCTTGTCAGATTTTCTGCAAATCACTCGAAACTAAGATCAACGCGACCAACAAATTCAATTACAATCGGAAAAACCATTTCATCCAAAATCAACGGAATCAAATCTGACTAAAAATGGAATGAAAACAAATATCTGATCTTCCAGCAAAAAATGATAAACGGCTTCTTCTAATAAGCAGTCATGAATCGCGAGCATTTCGATGTGGAAAAACTATATGAAATAAGAAATATTTCTCGGATAACCTCACGATCGTTTCAATTCTTTTACGATATTTTTCATCGATTTGCTTGCGATTTTCGGGTTTGAGCAACTGTGCTGCGTAATTGAATGCTGACGTTTTTAAACCGGCCTTGGAGCATTCGATCACTGCTGAAGTTAATATTGGAACAACGTCTGAAAACGACGTTTCATTACTTGTGTTTCGGGAATTTGAGATCGATACGATAAAAATCAGTAAAAGGGGAAATTCTGACTCCATTCAAAATGTTCCAACAATGAAACTCAAACACTAACGTGCTGGAAATCGACTAATATTGTTAGCCACTCGAATAAGCATTCGCGATGCTCTCATATGATCGCCACGTTTCACTAAACTCTGAAATAATTTCTTCATTTGATATCAACTAAAAACTGGACGTTATTAAAATGTAGACGACTAATCTTAAATGCACAACAATTCAAGATATTCTATACACTGGACGAGCATCAAAAACAACTACTGTTTTCTAGAATTGTTTCAAAAGGATTTGAATTTGCTTATGCAGAGACCGGATCAGAAAAGAACGATGATTATGAGAATGAATGAGATTTATCACCTTAACAATGAGGTAGCTGTGAAGCAGCATGAGATTGTTCTGCATTTCATATGGCACTTTGATTTGTTTGTGTACAAGTTCTTGATGCATTTCAAATAATAAGTGATGTGCCATTCTATACGAGCCTCGATTTTGCTCTTCACGCGCGATTATAATCGCTGTTTTAGCTGCTTCTTGATTCATTTGCATTGCAACGTAGAATCGAAACAAATACTTTGCATCCTGAAACTTGAATGAGTTAGCAAGATTCTTCTGAATTACGATCTCTCATAAGGTGCTGTCTATTCAGAACGGAAGTTTCGGCAGCGCGTTTTGATGCCTACCATTTTGGCGATGGCTGTTTCGACGCAAAAGTGTCTTTCCTATGGAGACACGAAGCCTATGTTAATTGGCTCAGGACGCATGGGTAGTTAACCCAAAGCATGTGCTCCTGACGGCTAAAATGTCCCATAAACATGTGGTAAATCGTATATTGAACCCCTGATCGTGACATTAAAAACTTTAATATTTGTATTATAAAGCAATATGTGATTCGACTGCTTGCAGGATCGAGACGAAACAGAACTAATATGGATTTGACTAAGAAAATGCTTGAAAATTGCTAAAATTGACATAAAAGGATATGAAACTAATGTTTGTACCCAGAAAATCGCCTAGAAAGTCATTGAAATAAACCCCGAATAAATTAATTAGCACTGCTTGCTGTCAGTTGCATTTAGACTGAAAATACCTTCGGAATGCCGTCCGTTTCGCCCATCAGAAAGTCGGTAAGCTGTTTACACAAATCAGCATCTCTAGCCTCGGCCACACACTCGATCGCCGTTTTTATCGCTTCGGAATTCTCACCGTTCAACAGCAACAAATCGAGAGCCTTTAAATTTCATTCCCTTCACGCATTCACATTCCCCACAACGCTAGCCATTCAAATGTTGTTCAGTTCAAATGAGTGTATCCTCATAAATGCTCATCTGATTTTATGGAGAACTGTTTACATGATTTAATCAAGTTTTCATAACCCGCAAAAGTAAGTTTATTTCTCATATAGTGACTTCATGACCAGAACCTTTCTGTAATGCTTCGCCCGATAATGGTATTTTCCGGCACTTGAATAATTCTTAATCGATGAATAGAATTCAGCAAGTTGACTGAATTGCTCTACGGTTCCTTCGTCATCGATTGCTTCCGCATAAACATCCATTTTTTGTTCCGCTTCGGCCAATTGAAAGGCTTCCTGGAACGAGATTACTTTTTTAGACTCTATCAGCGAGGCGATTCTAATGATTTTTTGATGTGATCGTCGATCGGTTTTATTTAAGCCTCAAAAGAGAATTGATAAGAAGGCAGTCATCAAATTTTGAGAAGTTATATAATAAAATGCTCCTTGCACAGAACATGACAGTGTTGAGGACGAACCTGCTGACATTGTGAGAGAACTAGAAATTGTATTGCTGACTCTTGATCACCCAACTTTCCAAAGAATCTGCAACGAAGATCAGGAATAAGGAAGAATTGGTGATACGAACAAAACTACCGATAACACCAACGATACGCCTTATAACGATAACATTCACACTGATGGTAACTGCGATAACAATAAGAATAGAGAATATCCACTTAGCAACAAGCTTTGCTCCCTCAACACTTCGACTTTCACGTACGACGCGAACCGCTTCATCGGGCATATCCAAATGATTCAGTAGGATCCTCACCAAGTTATCGTAATCTCTCGCATTCTTGTATGCCTTAATTATTCTCATCTTGTCACCAGCACATAGAGCTGATTCCAAATTTTAACGTCATCAAAATATTAGGTGCTTTATTATGCATTTGTTCAATTATTATTATTGCTACTATCATTCAATCGCTGAAGAATTCACCAAATGAATCTTGATACCAAAATTGCGGATGGATCAAGATGCAGAAATTCTACTAGAAAGGAAAAAATGAGGATCAAGAATGACTAGGAGCAGTGGTATAGCCAGGATTTTAAACAGGCTTGATTCTAAAATTAGCTGAATTTTGAGGCGGTTTTAAGTTTATTGTTTCTTCCGTCTCCTTCCACTCCTCCTTTTTACTCCTTCTTTTACCCACTTCCTTCGTCTTTCCTCCACTTTTCCATTCTCTTTTCCTCTTCTTTTTCTTTAATCTTCCACTGTCTATGTGAGGGGTTCTTGCGTCCTCCGCTATTGGCTACGAGGTAACTCGATTACTCAAATCAGCCCTAACAGTGATGGAAACAAGGTGATAAATGTCTACCAGTGCAGCTTGTTTGTACTTCTTTTCACCCTCCATCACCTTGCCATATTGAGCATGAATCTTCGGTGATCGAACTTTTGGGAGAAGATCACCAACTTTTGCCCTGTAACCAACGATACCATCCTATTCAGAAGTTTGGAGTGTATAACGTAATGAAGTCAAACAATTTTTCACTCTCTCTTAAAGATAATACAATAATGATTGAATTGCAAAATTATTTACCAATTTTTCGCTTTAAGACATACTGCAGCTGCACGGTCGTAAAAATGTCCCATCTCATAAAGCAACGCTGCATCGTTATATTGCTGAAGATTACTCACATTATTTATCAGCAACAATCGCGCTATTACCTTTACATCTGGAAATCTAGGCAATGTTTTGATGATGCAAATCCTGTTGGCACTTCCCTTATTGTTGAATGTGTGAGTAACTTAATTTGTTACCGTAAACTGTAACTGATCCATGATAAAGTGATATATGTATAGATGTTATCATAATATGCAATCACTTCACTCAAATCTACGTTCAATGGTTATGCATGTAAAGTGACTTTTGCAATCTGAATGATGAGAATTCAAACAGATACTACGGAAAGAGTTATCGTTCAAACCTTCATTTGCTCTAGAATCAGTGCACAATCCTTCTTCACGGCTCTTCCATCCAATTCACTCGCCATTTTTATGCCCCTAAAAAGTCTCTTTTCATAATCAATTTCGAGGATAATTGTAAACCTTTTCACTGTTTTGGTGTGAGCGAAAATATGAAACAAATCCAGAAACGATCAGACGGATTTCTTGACAAAACTTCATCCTAAATTAACGTCTACAATAGTAACGCTCTTAGTTTTCACCAATTCACTGATTCGTAGCATTTGCTTTGCATAACAAATGAATCATTTGCCGAAGCTTTCGTATGTGAAACCAACAAAAAGTCTAACAATTAGACAAGAACCTTCGAATATCACCATTCCGAATGCTCATCCTTGCTATCCCCGATCTGCAAATCTCGTTGTGATCTAAAATCTGAAATCAGATTCGATTCAACTACTTGCTTGGTAAGTACGATTGCTTGAATGTAATCCACATTTAAACGCCATGTGCATTCGTTATGGTATCAAGAACTCTGATTTTGAGCTCAATTTGAAAAAAAAAAAACCATCGAAAAAGCCAAAAGAGTTCGTTGAACATTCTGTGTTTACAAACGAAATAATTAGCACTGAAATGTGACTCACTTCCTCAGATTCAATATTATCGCCTTCTATAACACTGTTATCGTAATGCGTCAAAGCCGTGCTATATTCACCACTGAAATCCAAAAATCACTGATCAGAGCAATGAGCGAATAAACAATTCAATCGTTTTGTAGAAAACCATAACGACTATAAAATTTCTATCAGATGATCCTATTTCTGTACAGATCTGATAAATTGGATCGACGCAATTCAACAACCAAAATAAAGAAATGATAATGAATTCAGTGATTGCATTATTGATCAACGAAGAGAACTGCAGTTTTGCGACACTCACATGAACTCCAGTTGTTGCGCATATTCTTTTGAAATGAATGGAATTTGCTCGGGTGCTAGTCGATTGGCCAATTGCAGAGCCTTTTCCCAGTGCAGTAAATCACGACGCATCTGTGAATGCAATTCTCTTGATATTTCAGTGTAATGCTCAAATGTATCATTCAATTTCATACGCCAATTCGATAGCACTTCATCAAAATTGTTTCTCGAATCTGTTTGAGCGTGCAGCTGAATAAATTATTTTTGCTTTCTTTTCCTATGTATAATCTCAGAATGAAACCAAAACCCGTACATCAAGCGCTTCTGTTGGCTTAGTGGACCTTAGAAAATATGATTCAGCCACATCGAATTGTTCCATAATAAGTGCCAAGTGACCAGCAAGAAGATTACGCTCCTCAATGTATTGAATCTCTTCCAGCGCCCATACCATTGAAACGTCATCAATTTGTTTCAGCACCCGAATTGCTGAATGATAATTTATGGAATTGCATGAACCTAGCATACATTTTTTCCGCAAAATTTTCTCTGAATTTCGATGAATTTGTCAAAATTCTCGACTTTCTTGAGAATTAGATAAAATTTTCCAACGAACCCAATTCCACATCAGCGTTTTGCATAGCTGCAATTGCGTACTTTCGCCAGTGCTCTTTGTTCTTTGTGAAATCACAAATGCGCCATGCATTCAACCATCTAAAGATACGAGTTCATCAAATATTCTCAGCAACCGTTTTGAATCTGTACAAATCCTTGTTGTATGAACGCTTTTTGTTCAGATCCACTCCAAATTCAAATTTTACAAAAAATCGCAAACGTTTTTAGTTTTTCACGCCACACCAGTTAACTTTTCCACGAGCACGATGAGGTACAATAGAAAGAGAAACGCAGTTCAACATAAGCAAATAACCTCTTCAACTTGAGTGCTTGCTCGAGGAGTTTTTGAAGCTGAAAAAATGATATCATTTAGAGCGAACTAAACGGAACGCAGTTAGAAACAACTCTCTACAGATTACCTTCATGTGATCAATAATAAAAGTTTCCATTTAGGAGGAATTTTTCACGAATTCCCTCAAACGAACTAGTTGAGATGGGGCAAATTTCTGACAATTGTGAATCGCTTGAATTAGTTCAAGACAAATGGAACTAAAAATTAATCGTTATGATCTGAACGCAGCTGATTCTTGTTCTTTTGTTTATTCTCAGCATATTTGTCATATTATTTGAGGTCGTTGTTTTTAACTGTCTTCAACTATTTAAGTTTTGTGGCCAGCTTTCCGTTCAAACCTTCGGTAATCATATCTTTTCAAATAGAGTTATTTCATATTCAAATTCCCTTCACTCCTTTTATACTTCGTTTCTTCAGTCCCACTGTTTCACTAGCAAATGTCTTCTCTCTCTTTTCATACAATACCATCTTACACTCTGTTTTGATGTTTAATTCGGTAGACGGGAATATGTTTCATCAAACTTCTATCAGAAGAATAGAACTAGTGACTAAACATCAGCTTATTTACTGACAAGCGATTTCAGCAGATAACGATTCACAAGGAAATCAGCATCATCAAATTATCAAACCAATAGAACTATACCTGTTCATTTCATCCCAACTATAGCTCTACATGTCTCTACTTGTGACAGTACCAGAGACAAAGAATTTGGATAACTTTTTCGAATTTGATCAATTTAAGAACTTTTGGAATTTATCGTTTTGTTCCGTCAACAAGAAATAAAATCACTTTTTTCTCTTGTTATATTTTCCAGTAAAAGAAATTTTGTTTATTGTATTTGTTGTATTCCTCAGAATAATACAATAAATTTGAGCGAATCGTCATTTAATGCAGATAACTTACAGCAGCAGGCGATTTCCCATCGAGAACCATATCGGTCTTATGACTCTCGAGAAGAACGGTACTTGTACGAGAGCTCTGTGTTTGACAGTGCACAATGCCTTTGCACAACATCATTGGTTTATGACCATACGGTATTCGAGTGGTTCCAATTTTCGTTAACGATTGACCTCAACATTGAGAATTCATTCACGATATGTTGCTCCTTATAGCTAGTGATTTTGCTCTTGCACAGTTTTTTAAAGGATAAAATAAGTATATGAGATGAATTGCATTTCATTAGATTCGACAGGATTCGAATCGCACACAACTGAGGAAATTCAAAGAACCGGACGCTGAATTTGATATAAACCATAAGTGTATAGCAAGATTTCCTTACAGTAAGCTATGGTTTATTAAAATGAGACGCACTCTCAGAAACCGAGCTTAAGCAAACAGAACTTCAGAGAGAGCACAAGAAAGAGATCGATGATTGAATATAAATGTGATTGTACCATCGATTTGATCCTTCGAAAACAGAAACACGTGCAGTGTGGTTGCATCACAAATAACGAAAGTGTCTCGATCAACAGTGAACGTCTCCCACAGACATTGCGTAAACTGAAATGCGCATATGAAATCATTCCTTGAAAAATCTCACTTCTCGTAGATTCTCTTGTTGAGCGAAGAATTTCGGCAGAGATCATTGACCTAATCATTAATGTTATAATCGAAGCACATTAAGCACAACAACTGAAAAGACACGTGAAATTGAGCAAAGCGAATAAGGATTACATGAGCCGTAGATTCAATATTAGGCACTTTAACTAGTGCATCATCTACAGGACTGTAGATGTACGCATCTAAACGATCATCAAAGAAACACAATCGGATCCCATCCAGTTCCGGAAATATCATTCGAATACCAGCAATGTGACGATATTCATTCACATACGTTGAATCTTCCAGTGAGTAGTAGTGCAAATGACCAGCCTCAAGAAAAAATCATCTGATGTTTGACAATACGCTTTTAATGGATATTTCCACTGTACGAAAATCGAAAATTGATCAGTCAGTATTCATTCACCTTACTGGAAATTAGCTAAAATTTTGACCATGTGAATGATCTGAAGGTAAAAGGTTCGAAGCATAAGTTGCTACAAATACGCATCTCTGCATAATCTCTTCCATCAGATTTACACAAAATGGCACTGGATTGATTGTATTTCACTTCACTTCAGTTAAATTCCACATTTCATATACTGATAATCACTGAATAACAATCGCACTAGATGATCGCAGCGAAGCAATAACTATCAACTTACATCCGTGCAGTAAATGAAGAAGTTATCAGTCAAGCCAATATCTTGAAGACGTGCGTTACTGTGCTGCGAATCCGGGAACATGACACCGCTTTCTTCATTATCATAAACTCCTTGTCGATTACGCATCTGAAGAAATTTTCTGTAGAGTAATATTGCTTACAGATTAATATTATTTAAGTTGAACTAGTATCTTAAATGGAAAATTGATCATTTTCATTGAATATTTGATTGAAGTGAAAGCGAAACCATGAAACTGCAATCGTATTGCAACTCAAACAAATCGGAGCTATGCAATTTAATAATCTCTTCTACAAATTTGATCTCCCTCCTCACCGAACACTGCCCGCTAGTAACTCTTCGCCCTGAATGCTTTGGCTGTATTTTGAGTTCAACTAATGCATCTCCAACACTGGTACTCCTCACTCTTCGGATGCTTAGAATTCACACGCATTTTTTGATCTATTCATTTGTTTCTTGCTCATGATAAATAACGCAAACATACACGATGTAACTGCGCTCTGCCATCCAATTTAGCAACAGCATATTCGTAATTGATTTGCATTGCATTCACTGTTGACATATACTCAAATTCACAAACCATTTCGGTCTCTGAAAATGATCACAAATTGCTTCTTATTGTTTTGAATGATTGCACTGAAATTTCAAATGAAGTAGTAGAGGCATGAATCGGAGTAAGAGCTTTCTTCAACGAACTTCCGTTGTGTTGAATCTCGTAAAACCAAGCACGATTGTTCATAGCGATCGCAACATGAAGAGGACCAACAGCAATCACAGATGGTTCGACTTTGACCGGAAATGTTGCTAACGGAGCCTGAAAAGAAACTTCGGCAAGAATATTTTTTGAATATTTGGCATTGATTTGATTTATACTGCACTGCATATTGTGGTTGATCGAAGAATTTTGATGACTCAAAATATGAATCAAACAAGAATGACTGTATGTTTCGGCTTTGATATCTTGGCATCGCATTGCGTTCAATCAACAATCAAATGCTAGTTTATCAGATGTTTATTACTAAAAAGCGCATTTAATTATGTTACCATAATGGAAACTCATACAAATTTCAGTTCATGGTCAAAACATAATTGTTATATAAAAACACTTTTTTAGTTACCTTTTCACTCTCGCGCATGACGGTCACCTCGGTAAGAGACGACAAAATGGCGATAATGTCACGATATGTTGAGCCAAGAAGAGGCATTTTCGTCAAAAATATATGAAGAGTTCCGGACGTACCTGACACGGCAACCAACTGACCGTCGGCATTCGTTTCGACACGACTCAGCACCGAAATTATAACGATATTTCAATTTGAACATACAAAAAGTTATATGTTCGTATTTGAAATGTGAATCGCAAAATATTGGCGATATTCTTGATTTTTTATTTTGAATAATTTTGTTATTTTAGTTTCGAGAACATTTCCAATGTTTTGTTCGGAAAATGAATGACTACACTTCAGCAATGCATTTCACGGAAATTTGAGCCGAAAAATCAACATTTTCGCATCGATTTCAAAACGATTCTGGAATAAATTGACTCGTTATCAATGGAAATAATTAACTTCGAAAGTAAGAATGCAACGAGATACCTTCACCTTCTATATCGTACATTCCAAATAATTCACCCAACTGATTCATTTCACGTATTTTAAGTCTATAATTGAATACAAACTTGATAGTTTTGCGATGGATATTTTGAGAAAATTAATCAAATTTTTAGTTAACTGTGAACACTTTGAAGGGATTCTCTCGGGATGACTCTTAAAATATAAAAGACTCCATCTGGAAATGCGAAACGTTTAATATCGACTTACTGATTATCACCAACAATGAGTGCTTTTTCGAATGATTCATTGATGGAAACATGCGATAAGTAACTCTTGAAATCTTGCACAGAGAACATTTCCTGCAACGAAAATTCCTCTCGTATATTCTCAAGAATCTATGCAATGAACATTTCTAACGCAAGACCCACACGTGAGTTACGTTTATCGCACGTCAAACGTAAAGAAAAACACTGATTGTAACAACGTGCAAATGCACTTGACTGAACAAGTATGATTGCATTCGTTGATTGGTGGAAAGGGTAAAGTAAGGAACAAAATTCTTTTGCATTATTTGGGATTGTTCGATGTAATCGAATGCTAAGATGTGATCGAATACTCGGTTGAAACAATCACCTGTCCAATTTCAGATGCATGCGCTGATATACAAACCACAAATCCTTTATCGAAACCAATCAGAAGATAACCATCTGAAAACCTGAAATTATTGCGTTCTCTTAAAGCGTTCAAATGAGTGTTCTGAGCTCAGAATAGTATCGAAAAATTTAAATTGCAGCATCGTTTTGTCACAACCGACTTAAGTTCTCAAGTGAGAGAATCATTTCGATGCAAATATTGGGTCAAAACAAGAATGAAATAATAACGCTCTAAATGAGTCAGTATTCAGAAAAACGAGAATGCAGCAAAACGGCACTAACCAAACATATGAAACAATATCACCGTATCGTGCCTGAAACTGCAGATTAATTGGATTCTCTGAATCGTTCAGATTCACCAACATCATTATCTTCTTGCCGAGAATCGCGCTTAGCTGGAAAAGTTTTATTTTTTGATTCATTTCCTCTCATTATTTCAACAGTAGAAAAACATTCATGAATATATTGAAGCTTTTCAAAATTGAATAAAATTTGAAGTTGAAGCTTCAAAAAGGCACAAAATTAAAGCTTTTAAAAGAAAATTCCAAGCATTGTTTGATGGACATATTATTGTTTTCTTTTCTTATTGGAATTCTTGACGAATTTATCTTGCGAACATGCTCTGCAAATAATCGTCTAATTCGATGCATTATTCGTGCACAACCTCGAAAGCACTCCTTTCCAAAACGACCATACCAAATTACTTATTGGCTTACCATAGGGTCAGATTTTAAAGGTTTCTCAACTGGATGTCTCAGATTGCTGAATTGTAGCAGCGATGGATCTGAATTACACGTGAATGAATACACAGAATCGCCATCCATATTGCTGACTGTTATTGAGGTGTCATCAGCACCCAACGCTAGCAAATCCTCGTCTGAGAACGCACCACAAGTTATCGCTCGTTGATGCTTACTCAGAACTGGTACTTTTCTAAAAATTTTCACAAGTGGTCACTTGTTCAAACTAATACCGTACAAGTGATATAAGCAAATGTAATGGTTCAGACGAATCATATCAACAAAATGTTCCATTAAATGTACTCAAGAGACTACTCGATAAGAAATGAGATGGGATTTGTAGTAGATGATGGGAATGAAACCTTGAAGTGCGATGATTGTATATCATAAGGTTTCCTTTATTGTTACCAACAGCCAGAATCGGTGATTTATGCGACCATGCCATGAACGTTGGTGATTCTCTATAAGAATCACTAATTCGTGACCTTTAATCATACGAATACAGTATTCACCTGATTTTTGACTGATAGAGCAAATCGTTAGTTGTTATTTCACAGCACTCTTACCACAACATCGTTGCTCAATTTATAGCACGAAACAATGAACCTGGGCTTAGAGCTTACGAAAGGAGCATTCTTGATCATCACTAGCATCACTATTCGTAATTACAGTTTTGTAGCATCCTATCAGTTCACAGTTTAGATATTATGATATGCGTTAACTATAAGAAATTTAACGAAACTGACTTGCTGCCCATATTTGCATCAAGAAGTTCGGTTTTTTTAGTACCAATCTCCCATAGTGTTACAGCGGTTGATTTGTCATTCGTTAACGCAAGAATGTCGCCATCTTTATCCCATTTCATTGACGTTACAAGCCTGAAATACTCTACTCTTCATTATGAATCACCTTATCGAAAGAATATGACCGATGAATGTCGAAATAAAGAAGCACATTTGAACGAGCACTCATTACCCGGGTTGAATAATTTCCTGTAGAAGATTGCCATTCCTATCCAATAATTTCACGTATTTATTTGCGCTGGAAATCAATCAGGAGTTGGCATCAACGATGTAATTAAACATTAAAAATGTCACCATTTCAAACTTGTGTTTGAAAACATAACATAGAGTCCCATTAGAAATGTAATTATGGTACACTGAAACTTTGATAATTCTCAAGTAACTTCGGATATTAATAAATGAAAAATGTTACCCACTAACGGCGATATGCGTACCACCTGGACGCCATTCAAAATTAACCTCTCCTTCACCAAGATCCTTTTCGGTCAAGCGATAAAGAATCTAAATCATCATTTGGTAGAATTCATTGTTTTCTTCATTCATGCTGCTAAATAACTGCCCATCACGGTAGAACAATTTCAACCGAATGTCACTTCCTTTGAATTTTGTCCACCTCATAAAAAAACACATTCATTTTCTCAATAAATCTGTTGCAAACACCATCAAGTTTTCGTTGAACAATGGACAGAAAATTCATAAACTGAATTAGCTGGATGAATTGATTGGAACATATAGCATTGAGGGAGATGATAAAAAATATCTCAATACGTTCACGATTACGTGAATTTGTGCACAATTAGAGTTGAAGTACAAAAATCTTTTATCGTTTCTTATTATCTTCACAGATTCATTCCCATATGGAAAGGGTACATCGATATTTCTATGAATCGTGTGTGTACTGATGACAATGGCTTAATTGTTGATCCTCTATAACCATACAACCACCAACTCACATTTACAATCAGATCAAGTACTTATTCACTCATGACATCTTATTCGCCAGTATTAGTCTGGCAATATTACATATCCCACCTCAATATGAAAATTTTACCCATCCTACTTCAATATGAAAATGTTGATTGAATTTTATATCTTTTATGTTGTGAGCATACCGCAAGGTGGAGGCTGGGAAAATCTGCAGAACTCTGATGATATAGTTTCAAATCAATTGTCAGCATGCTCGATCTAATCTCATATAATCAATCCAGCAAAACAAATTGATCAACCGAATTCATTTTTGAAAAATTGCGCGATCAATTTGGGTCAAAAAATGGTTACAATGGTTTGATTTGTTCACTTACCTTCATCAGTTACGACGATATTGAACTCGGAATTTTTGAAGAATTTGAATACTGGAAGGCGAGTGCGGTGAATGAAAATGATTTCAGTTGAGTGCAGTAAATAAATGGCGATTGCTCATGTTACAATCAGTCGAGTTTCTTCTCGACACTCACGTCGTGCATGCTGCTGCATACGATGTGCGTGCACAAATAAGCACACCTTCACCGTTACCAAGCAACCGCATAACAATCCAACGTTCAGTTGTACACATCTTGCTACATATTCTTCAATCATTTCTCTGAATTATAATTAACGGCCAATGCCCTCCCTACTACTATTAAATTCGAATCATGCAAGCATGTTGTATCCAATCTAAACACTCTTTGCACTCATCCGCGACTAGCATGTAGGAACGAACTCCTTTCTATGATCAGTCGGTTCAACTCCTGAATCCTAACTGGGAAGCAATCCATGATGCAATTTATAATCTTTCACTTCTAACACTCGGATCATACACCTTGTTGTTCCGCCAATCTGCACTGTCTCAATGACCTCTCAATTTTATGCCACTTCCCACACACGCCAATCCGAACACAGTCAATCTGCAGTGCTCCGTGGTAAAGAACCTGCCTCCAGAAACAAATTTTTCATCCAATGTAAATGCCCGCACTGGGCGAAAAATAACCAGACAAGAACGGATGCAAAAAACTACCTCACACTCCTCTTCGGAATGCGTTAACTCCGAAATGCTTTCCAGAATCACGACCTCAATATTTCAAATTCAGTCACCTTGTTATCACTTTTGGATGCCATGAACAACGACGATGAATCTGTTAAAATCCTTCAGCAAAACTTCCAAACACCTTTCTCGAGCATGTTTTGTAAATGTATAAACACAGCAAATAATAAAGCAACAATAAATTTATTCAAATCAACATCAATTATGGGTATTAACACAACAACAAAACTGAACAAAACAACACAACTAAAACAACACTTTGAAATTATGAGACGAGAGCAGACGCAGTTGACGATTCATATTTCCACGTGGTTGGCAATTGGCGCTTAGTCTTGTAATATCGGGCGAGACGGTGGATTCGTGACTCTACCAAAATTAAACGGTATTTTGAGTCCTTATCCTGAAATCCTTTCGAAATCTCAATCAACGATCTCCCAAAGCCAAACAACTTCTTCAGCTTGTTTCAAGTGAAAAGTCAGTGTGACCCTTCGGCGGAAGACTCCTCATGGATGACCGAACACACATGAAGAGCACTATGAGTGGGTGCTTTTGATTTACCTCCAGTGACTAGACAACTCTCTCATTAGGATGAAAGCTGTGCCTACAGGAGGTCTGTGCTTATTCGCGTTGCATAACTTCGCATTCATTCGACTAATAAACACAACCAAGCGATTTTTCTTAAAAACAACAAACAAGTAATATACCAATATCTATGTACTGCGTTCGTATGCCAATGAAGATCTCAAAATCGATCGTTAAAATTTTTTCTTGGCAAGAGTAAGACCCCCACGTCTACACTCTTCCGACTTCCTTTGAAACCAGCCCATCACGGCTGTCTCCTGATCGTGCACAAGGAAGATGGGGACATCCTAGCACGACCATATTTAGCACACATGAGCAACAAAAATTTACCGTTCCATTATAAACGGAATAAGTGAAGCCAAGTTTTGAGACGATTATTACCGTCACAAAAACTACTCCTCATGTGTGCATAGCTGGAGACTAATCACCGTAGGGAGGCATCACGTAATGTTCACATATGCGGTAGAATTTTACCACATCATCTACAAATTCGTTTGTTTTTGAATACCACAAACAAATCCTATGAGTGGTCAGTTTAATAATAAAACACACCAGTAGCAGATTACAACTCAGAAACGTACAGATCTGAGACAATTCAGAGCAATAATTCACGAATTTCAAAAAAAAATAACCTTGCGATTGCGCTCAAGATGCTTGCGGATATTAACGGCCTTCTTGATCAAATGGTACAAATCCTCAGGAATCTCGGGTGCCATGCCCTAAAAAACGATTAAGCTATTCAGAAATTATTGGGGAGGTTAACTATGTAGATCTGAGACATGTTTCAAAAATCAACCAATCAAGAAATGTACCTTGCTTTTAAGAATGCGCACAATTTTGTTGCCTGTAACACGACGTACTTGTGCAACACCGTGTGAATCACGTAATATAACACCAATCTGCGAGGGTCTCAATCCCTGAAATTTATTTGCTCATCAACAGCTTCAAACAACTATATGACAGCAATGAAGTCAAAACATTCAGCAATCCCATAAACTAAATCCAAATTAGTTATCAAAAATCAACCCACCTTCTTTGCAAGTCTTGTAATTTGCTCCTGCACATCCTCACTTGTCAGTTTGAGCCATGTTGGGACGGAACGACGATACGGCAGTGCCGACTGGGATATACCCTTTCCGGGATTGTGCATACGACCCATTGCGACCTATTTACTTCTCAGCTGCTTACCTTCAGCTTGACCTAAAAATAAGAACAATGTGGCTTGAGTAAATAATAGGCATAACTCGAAGCAAATCGGTGACATAAAGCATTTCGAAATGAACTGAAATACAACGCTTCTTACAGAAACACGGCATTACGAACATATTCACATTAATCAAGAGAACCGAATCATAAGGCTAGGCGAATCTAACCTAAAAACATCAATGTCTATTACTGAACTCTTATCTCCATTAAAATTTAAAGGTTGCATCCAATAACTATCTAAAACAATTATCTCACAACCAGTGGGCAAACCAAACCGTAAACATCGTATGGATATAACAAATGCTCACGGCTTAGTTCGGCCTTATCTGCTCCAGCTTAAGCGGATGATTACAAGGGGCTGAAACACATCCGAACGAGGTTTACAGGTTGCCTCGCAGTGAACTAATTAGGAAAATTCAGCTGAAAATGAGCCGCCGAATCAATATGCTAAAATTGATCCCGAACAACATTAACTCCATCAGTCTACGAAAAATATCACTCACTGACTCAATCTTCGCTAACTTTAGGTTTGCCGAAGACGGGAATTGCTAGCTGACATCTCATTTACGCAGCATACTTCAAAAATTGTGGGAAATCGTGAAAAAATCACAACAAAATCTTTCAGAAAATAAAACATTTCAAGCCTCTTATAGAAGCATTATGCAGTGAACTTTCTTACTGCTAAACTGCCTAATATTGATGTAGAAGACAATGAATGGTAATCAAGAGACTCTTACGAGATCTTTTACCTGATATACAAAACAAACCTTACGGCTCCCGACTGTTCAGGAAGGGAACGAAGAACGAATAAATCAACAAACTGAAAGTTTATAGGCGACATGTGTAAAACATTCTGATAAAACGTAGCTTATGGGCACCGTACTGAAAATTCATCTTTATTTGAAAATTCGTACAAAGACCCACTGAATGTGTGAAAGCTCAGTAACGAATGGCAGAATCGCCACGACGCATTACAACTCACTGAAACATGACGCGCGTTTTAAAAATGAATGATGAGAGGAACGGTGGATTTGTATTTTCATTAACTTTGCTCGAAGTGGATATTGTGCACTTACCAGTCTTACACGGATTGAGTTAAGTTTGCTGCAAATCAAAAATCAATGCATTTTTACCTCAGTTCTTTATGAAGTGGAACGGCATCTCGTCATTCTGCTAATCTGATCTGGTCTTGTACCATGCTATTAAGACTAGTAGTAAGTCCCGTCTCTTGTCGATGCAAATCTATGTCAACAACCTAACTTACCTACAACTATAACTGTCCATAATCCAAAAGGCACTAACAACTCCCCAAATACTAATGTCCTCTCAGTTCGAACCCCACAACTTTATATGCAGAGTTTCACAAGTGCCGATTCGAACTAATGGCTGTACCTCATGTCAGGATTACAACAATAGATGCGAATATTGTGACTTTATTTTACATGAGCAAAAAAAAATTTCAATCGAGCAAACTGAACAAAAACCAAAAAACAAGCACAATAGCGAACAACAATAATAAACAAATAAAGTGGGTGGATGGAATAGTATAGGCACGGCAAATTTTATCACATCAATAGATCGACTGGGTCTGTTACGTGATTTCAGACGTGTTCTTTCATCTTCGGCGTTTTCTTGGATTCGGAGCCATTGAGTATTGTTTCGAGGTTTTCGAATTGACAGCGTAATCTCGTTGACGTCGCGTATTCGCTTCGACAATTCGTTTTTCTCTACGAGCACGATGCTGAATTTTTATTCATTTTAAGATTACTGTGAGGAACAGAGTACATTTATATTTGTTCATGAAATTACCCGCATTTCATCGCAACCATTCAAGATTCGGTGCAAATATACCAAAATTTCGGGCAAATCTCGAAAGTTGTTCGGATTCCGAGCATTGAATCCACCAACATTCTATCATGTTTACCTTCGGTTCCCGTTGTTTATCACCAATATAAGCACTACCACCGCCGAACAGTGATAAGAATGACAAGAAGAACCATACTAAGAAACGTCGTAAACGTCGTATCATTGTTATGTGCAAAACGCACAATTTTCTGATCGACTTCTCGGGTTCATTCGAATGCGACGATCGCTTATTTCTTCAGACTTGTTCACTATTCACCACCAAAAGCAACTGAACAAAGCTAATCCTTCCTTAAATATCAAAAAAATCAATCAACTTTTCAGCGAAACACAACATTTCTCAAAAATTCACCACCCTTCCAAATCACCAATTAAGCAAACAAACGAGACATCTGTTCAAATCACTACGAAAGTAACTGTAAAACGAACAGTCGTTGGCAGCATTTGGAGTGTAATATCACTCAGCACAACGTTGCAAAACTCTCTGCTCATTTAGCTACACGTTTCGTTATGTGTATGAAAACATATCGAATGAATACTCTACAAATCTTAAAAATTGCTGGAACAATTCGTAATTTTTTTCTAATTTTAAGTATACTGCATGACGGATGGAACTGTTTTTCGATTTTTTTGAGGGGAGAAAATTTTGCAATCGAGCGAATAGCGTGACTATGAAACGTTAAAGAAGAAATTGTTGCAAACAATAGGACGATGGTGGCCATTTGGTAAGCCGCAAAAAATATGTGAGAGTATTGCAGATTGAATCAACTGAATGAACGAAATAACTGCACTATGATGTTGTTGTTATCGAGCAAAAAGATCGATACGTATGGAAGTGTACGAGGCGCAATACACAATATACTTTTATGTATTTTTATGTTTATATGTTCACAAACAATACAAATAAATCTGATAGATATTCTTAGTGGTAAATGGTTATGACCCGATAATCCTTACTGTTAACAAATCAACGACGTGGAATGTGGATCGCAAGAAATTTTTTCTCATTAATAACATGCAAATATATGCAGTCGTCAGTTAAATGCGCTCGTCTCTCCGAAATATACAGCCGATCTCATGGTTTTTTGCTAAAGCCGGTATTTGACAAATCTGAATGGGAATCAGTGTTTGCAGGACATACGCACCTTTAAATCCAGATCCCAAATCCAGGATTTATGTCCTGAAAAATCTCGCAATTTGATAAAACACGGCATTTTGCATAATCTTGCTCTATATGCTCGTCTTGAATCGTGCAGTAATCATTCCCAGTTCATTCATATTCAATGATATTTATTGCTTGTCATCAAAGCGATAGCAAATGAATAAATTAAATTCAGGCAGCAACATCCATTCGTTTGCCTAGAAAGCAGTGAACAAAAATTTCGCAATGTCATCACTCTTCCTTCATTTTTTGTCATCACCATTACTTTGTCATCTGTTTCTGAACGTTTTCGGATTTCGGTATTATCGTAAAGTTTACAAAAACCCTAATGTGAATCCAATGTAATTATGTGGATGCAATGGAAATGAGTATATTACAGATTTATAACCAATAGTGAGCGTTCAGAGAATGGCCAACTCTCTTGATGGAGGCGATCTGCGCACATTTCCCAGAAGTTTCTTTTAGACAGTAGATTAATGTTCTCCGATTATCTAGCTCAGTGGTTCTCATAGGGGTGAAATCACCCATTTTGGATAATTTGATGGTCTCGTGGGGGGTAACGGAGGGGGTCGGGAAGTTAGTACTTCGTGCAGTTCTTATGCTATGATCGAACGCCATTGTGATGGTGTTTTTTCACTTGGGTATGTAAATGCGATTAGTTCATGGCAGCAGTCTTCTTTCTCCTATTTTCTGATTATCATTAGCTCATCCAGGCCTAAACAACAGTCTGTTTAGACAAAAATGATTCGTAAGTTTTTCAATATATTGGCTGAAATTGTCTTTCATCAGCATTGGGGATTAATTCAGAGAAACTAATATTTGGTGTTATTTTGTTATGATGAAACACCGTTGTGACGGTGTGTTTCTCACTCGAATATCTAAACGCGGATCGCTCATGGATAAACAAAACGCTCGATAGTTCGAATTTATTTTCACTCCCCCCAATGAATTTCTACTTATTCATTAACCATCATTTTGATGAAATGATTACTTTTCCGTTCATCTCGAAGATGATTCATCAAATGTTTATTGCATCTTCCTTCTTCATGAGTAATTGAGCTCGTTGTTGAATTTCAGTTCTTTTATCGTTGAAGAATGTTTTTTTTTCATTGCTTTTCGTTTTTGATTGCCGAGGTTCATATTGTTTCTGCAGTGGACAAATAAATTTCTAATAATACTTGTTTCATTCCAGAAAATTATTTCTTTCACACGCCACTGAGGAATTTCCGGACTGGTTTCCCTTTTGTTCCCGACGTTATACGTAGAAATTGTAAGTTTTTGTATGAGGAGGGGTAAGATCAGCATTCCTGATCATCAAAATGGATAATGGAGCGTCCGAGCGTGAAAATCACTGCTCTAGCTGGTATATCTGAAAGAGGAAAATTTTTGCACTCCGTGTTGTGGTAATGGGTTACGTAGGATACGTATGGCGAAACACAAATTGTCATTCAATGAAACTATTCGACGATGCAAGGGAATAAGTGAACTGTAAAAATATTCGCGCTGATAACGATATACGTCAATTACTGCTGCCATACCGACGAGAACTTGTGACTCAATCTCCTATCTGTCAGTGATAAGTATCTTATTTTATCACTTTTTTCAAACAGAGAAAGTCCTGAGCTATGAGACAAAAATACATATACCTTCAACGGAAAAGCTAACAATGGCTTGCAGAGATGAAAATGCTTTGTGCAAATAATTCACTATGGGAATATGCAAGTACTACAGGTACTCAAGACTACTGGAACTCAAAATGACTATACGTTTGATCAATAACTATGAATTTGTTACATTATCAGTTAGGAGAGGTCACGTTCTGTCACAAGAACACGTAAGTTTTTGAAAATAGTTCTTAGTTTCAGAGATCCGTTAGCATTTCTAGAGAAATATTATTTGGCTGACAAATCCATCCGTGTGAATCATGAATGAAAATCAGCGTTAATATCTGCCAAGATAGAAATGGCAAAAACATAACGAATGTCTCTATTCAAATGAGTCGTCTGCAGAAGCGTGAATGAAATTAGTATTACCAATTATGAATATCAAATTCGGAGAACTGAATCGTTGGATATTCGTATTGAATATGAATTTATTCCGTTTATTTCTTTTCATAAGAAAGAAGCAAACGCTGACTTCAGCTGCATTAGCGAAGTGTTTGTTACGTCAGAACATCCACATATAAGAAACAATTGAACGGAATTTTTATATGACAACACAAAACAATACTACAGTATTAATTGAATTACAGTTATAATACGGATAATAAATGTAGATCGTTACCAAAAGCTCATCAAAAAAATTAACGCAACCAGTTGGCTGCGAAGATAAATGAACAATTCTGTGAAAATTTTCGTGATTGGATTTTGAAAGAGAATATATGAGGAAAAAATACGATATGAATGTATCAGTCAATGTTAGCTGCATGGTTGAAGTGGGGTAATTGTATTGAACACAATCCTAAGTGGCAGCCAAAAAACAATTTCCGGTTGTCGAAAATTCGATCAAATTGAATCAGAAATGTTCAAGCATCCGAAATTGAAGCGATTCATCAACTGTTTCCTAGGTACGCCAATATATCGAGAAGAAGAACTCAAATTTGAGTAGAGGGTTTAGCCTTCAGGCTGGAATTTTTGGAAGATTATTTTGGAATTTCGAGAAAAGAAATTGCAGCTATGATGTGGATGATTATTATTCAGCTGGAGCGTTTGGAACAGGCGTACTCGTCCATTCGTCATAATCATGAACGGTGGTTGATGCAGACAGTCCTTCACCACCTCCCTAAAAACAGAAGGAAATTTCACAATCAGAATTTAAATATACAGTGTTTTTTGTTACTTTATACAATTCTATTCTCATCATCAGCGTTGCATTCGTTTCAGAAGAGAATTCTCTACGCATTGTATCCTTTAAAGGGCATCCACATTAGTCGTTTGATCAGTTGATAAAGTTTACTGCCATTCTTGTTGTTTAAGTCAAAAAGATTAGTTTAGCTTTAACGAAAAATCAAGCTAGGTTTACACTTAACTGTGAGTGAAACTGAATCAAATCTCGGTCTCCTCATTTCAATTTCTATCCAGTGCTTTTTTGAGCTTACAAGTTGTCTGAAAGTGTTATTCGCAAAAGAAGACCTGTTCGAGTTGCCATAATTCAAAGTCACGGATCGTATTCTGCACATAACACGACACGAAGTGTCTTTCCTCGTTCTGCTGATATTTCTTCAGCATTGTTATTGCCATATCCTTCAGTTCAACCAAATTCAATGCTTCACATTCGGCGACTAACCTGTAGTGTGTAATCCATCACAAAAGGTTTGCTTTTAATGACAACAAGAGTCATTTTAAATCAGCACTCAGAATATGGTTCTTTATTAACGTCACAACAAAATAGTTTATAAGTAATTTGCTTTTCGAGCGTGTATCTTTTTCAAGGCTTAAAATAGCTTTTGCAGGTATTCCTAGTAAAGTTTTGTTGTAAAAATATCATTGATCATCAATGACTCATCTTCACAAATGAAATATATTCGATCAATGATAATGCACTATCAAGTGGTCGAAAATGCAGGTTGAAAGATGACCTGGCTAATGCATCTGGTTTGGAAGGAAGTGCAAGTGACGGTACGAATTTGTCCTTTTTCAACCGTAAATATTCAATGATATAGCGGAACGTTTTCGAATCTCTGTCGAGGTAAAAGTTGCCTGAAATAGATGGATGATTAATAATATTCTGGAAGCCGTTATCATCTGCAACAGACAGCTGTCCACTAGAACGAATTTACGTTGCAATTTGTTCACTAGACGAATTTGCATGATTGCAATTCATGAAGAAGCAACTGTTTTCCTTATTTGCTCAAGTGAAACTTCAAATGAATCTTTATTTGACTTCCAAGTTTCGAGCACACTTGGTTTGCGTCTAAGATGATCACTCGAATCAGACTATAAAGCCGTATTTCCCGCACATCAAAAGCTGTACTATTAGCAATTATTGCATTCCTTGCGCAATAGAATATCAACGTCAATGGATCAATACTTCACGGTTAAGTTGACACTCTGAGATTATACGAAAGGAAAGGAATTGATGTTAATGGATAGAATTGTGCAATTGTACACATTTATAATTTTACGCAGAAGTAGTGTGCATAGTTTTATTCGTGATTTTCAAGGATCAGAATGGTATTATAAAATGAATTGGGAATGGTTCAAAATGAATCAAAATACCTGCTCTGTCCATAGGTATAGGTCTCAGTAAACCGGGCTTAAACCATTCAGCAAGTTTACTTCCAGTATCTGCTAAAAGATCAGCACGGTACATGGTATACCTTTTACCTCCGACATTCAAGTTTATTATATCTTTTATATCCTCACGACGAGCCATTTCAGTTATTGATGGTTCGTATGAATCAAGTCAGTGTGGAATGCAACTGTGAATTCTACTTCACAAACTGAAAAATCAAAGTTGTAAATGAGGATAAGTACTGATACATCGGTAAATGGCAATGACGATACATTCAATCAGTGTCACCGTTTTCAAATTCATTTCAGATATGCATGCTAAATCACTTGATGCTTCAGTCTTGATGTGATGATTGCATACCTTATTCCATCAGATTGACGCATTATGACTCAGCAACAGATTTCTCCACTCACCAAAAATTAACAGGCTCTAGCTTATGGGTTCAAATCCACTTCTAGAGTCGTTCATTCTCGAATGATACTAAATTCTGGCGTATCGTAAACATCTCATAAGCGCTTTTCATTTGCTTAAAGTACAGTGATGAGAGCAATTATATCAACTACGATGATGACAGTGGGATAATTCAATTAGTGTTGCCATTCGAGTCAACAGCATCGTGGAAAGCATCTAACACAATGGTTCTCACAATCTTGTGATCCAGGCCCTTCTTTGGCCATATGGCAGACTGTCAGTCCTCTTCTCTCTGCTCCTTCCCCCCTCCCACCCAAATTTGCATAACCGCAGTTCCTCCTCCCTCCAATAAACGATCACTTCTCAGCGAAGGATCATGAGAGTATTGGAGAATTGATCCATGATTAAG
Organism: Anisakis pegreffii; assembly: GCA_035041965.1. Taxonomy (NCBI): domain Eukaryota; kingdom Metazoa; phylum Nematoda; class Chromadorea; order Rhabditida; family Anisakidae; genus Anisakis; species Anisakis pegreffii. The sequence continues at coordinate 9,207 of JAPYMA010001321.1, read as the reverse complement.
AAGTTTGTTGTGAAGCATTAATCGATTGCACCGAACCGATCTATTTTTTGTGATCAAACGCATATATTTTGAAAATAGCACTGGGCAATTATAGAAGAATTGTGAAACAGTCAATTCACAATGGTTCACCAACTACCCAATTCTTCCCCCTTCTTTGCTACTCTCAAATTCCACCCAGGAGAATGAACTTAAAATGCTGTGAAATTGTTGATCATTAAAATGAATCGTATTCACACGAATGAATCGCATGAAATCCTCTCGAAACAGTAATAATGAATGAAACAAAAAAGCGCTTGTTTCTTAATGAAGGCAGATAAATTTGAGTGGAATCTGCTTATTGTTAGATGACAATCCAAAACCTCGAAATGTGAAATAACTTTCAATAAGCAAAGTTTTGAATGAACACACAGCGTTTATACAACCCGATTATTGAAGGCTATTCAATAAGAAAAAGATTATAATGCTCAACGCTGGTATGAGGTGGTATAAAACGTTTAAATAATAATAATCGTAAGACGGAAAACGAATATTTTTTTCATTGCCACCTCAATCACATTTAATTGTAATCAACTAGTTCAGTTGCAGAGTGAATGCTATACGAATGATTAGCTGTTTCTTCGATTGCACCCAAATTTTGATCAACTCAAGTTTCATCAAGATCATCAGTGAAGTGATTATTCGCCTACATACGAATACACGAATATTCACTATATACGGAAGCCCTTGGAAAATTTTGAACACTCATGTTGGAACTGCATCGAACATTGTGGAATGAGAGCGTCAACATGAACGTAGGACTGAGGTCAAACATGAGTCTGAGTCTGGACATTAAGCCAAGGCTAGCCCTGGGCTTGGACGTGCGAAAGTTCGAGATTTTGAGTTGTCAGTACTTTTCTATTGGTTTCAGTTGAATGCGTAAACCGGATTCAATCATAATGAAATCGTAGTCGCCAATACAATTTGTTACCTGATGGTGAGTCAGTTTAATGAAATAAAGTTTAATTTTACACTCTGATTATGCATTGAGGCAAAAATCATCTTACGATGTCCACCACAAGGAAGAAAGTTCTGGAGGCGCTTAATAAGAGATCAGTTGATCTGAATGAAATGATTTTTCATACAAACAAATTTTTAAACATTATTTTTTTACAACTACAACAATAGAAAATTAAGAACAGTTCATAATTTTTTCAAATCGAATCGTTTCCCATTACGGTTTCGCAGTTGTTCTTTGGTTAGTGTGGAATACGAAAATCATGAGAGTTGATCTAAATCACGGAATAACAATAATGATTGGTCGCAAAAGACGAGAACAAGGAAAATGCGATCAGCGATATAAATGACAAACGAAAGTGCAGTGAGTGGATATATTTTCGATGAGGTTATATGAATGAATGCATTTCAGTGCGTATGAATCGCGAATCGCTCAAGATTGCTGTTGAATATTGATGCTTTTCGTGCATTTTGCAACGCCTAAGGAAGTTATTATTCGAAATAATTGTCGAATTTTTGGCGATCGTTATTCAGTATTTTGTTGTGGAGTGCAATGTGAATTACCTTCATCCAAAATTAGACAACCACATTCGCTCTTTTCGCTCTTTCACATATTTGATACTTCCACAAGACTCGATACAGCGATACTTAGAAATTGCATCTTTTATCGTATGTCAGGTGTAGCCAACCGAGGAAACAAACACTTGGAAAACATGTCCAATAAAATAAAGTGTTACTGACTCTCTAGCCGTTTTTAATGAGATGTAGAGACAGCCACAAATCTAGATCACTCATCCCTACGTATTTTGTTTTGTACTTTTGTTTTGTTTTGTAGCAAATGTATTATTTTGTTTTGTAGCAACAAACAGCCTTATTGACAGCTCTCGAACTTCCCGTATTATTCTCGTATTGATGAAGGAGCTTTCCTGTGAGCAATTCAAACGACCCATAAATAAATAATAATCATATTGCGTTTTTTTTCAACTGTGACCGTGAGATAAAAGGAAAACTTTCAATATGCTCTATTAGATAGACTGAATTGCTATCAAACATTGTGTCAACCATAGAACGAGGTGGCACCACCAAGCGAAAAAACCAACGAATTGAAAATCTCGTCGGAATTCCGTTTCTATTTCCGATTTAAAATGCAGATGCGTACTGAAAAATGACCAAAATGCTCACATCAATATGAATGATCATAACAATGCACATTATATTTTCATAAATATTATATTTGATTGTGCACAATAATTTCGAAAAATAACAATTACTTGAAACGACAACTGACTGAACTCCCTCACAGATTCAATTCGATGAATACATTTTTTGAATTTGTATGTATATCATTTAGGTTTTATAAGAAATATTCAGATTTTCTCCGTTTGAAAATTCCATCGAAACGTACAAGCAGCTTGAATGCGTGAACAAACAAATTGTGGTAGACAATAGAACGGAATTGCGAAATCCTCACACAAGGCAATCTCATAATGCAGTTTGTTTCTGTCGTAACGTGCGCTATTCTCCAGCAGAACATTATGGAACGTCAATGAGTTTTACTTAAAAGTGAAGCAAGCATGAGAAAGTCATAATTTCGATGTCATCATTATGGGTACATCGAGTACAGGGATTTGACTAGCAATATATGTGTATTGCCTTAATAGTTCAGATATCTAGAACAGAGGCCAAATTTGATCAAAATATCAGAAGTGAGTGCAAAAGTGGTCTTACTACCGCAGTAGGTTGTAAACGGGAGACTGCACCATCCTTGTGATGCTCTGATGTTGTTTCAATGCAGACTTTCTCAATATGGGGTGCTCGCATCCTCAAGCACTGCAAGATGGTATTGCAGAGAGTGCGATATAAGGTTTTATTTCTTATACATTAAAGCAGGTGAGAACAGAGTTCAACACGTACATGTGTATAAAGTAGGCGAGGGTGGACTTTAACGTTCATATGTTTGAAAATGCTAGAAAGTACTCTAATAGTGTACATTCATTTACACTATAAACACTCACTGCCGTGGATATGAGATATGGAGTGGATATTGTGAGTGTGAGAGGACATTTTATCTTGCAATTACCTATGGGTTGAAGGGGGAAGGTTGAGAGAACCAGTGTTTTGCAGCCTCATGAGATTGAACTGATCACCAGTTGGAAACATGTCATTATTCAAATCATTCCTGGATTTACTAGTACTTTCAACGAACCCAGGATCACTGAGTGGATTATTCCTTTATTAAGGGATTATGAGCGTGGCCGCGTGGCGCAATGGATAACGCGTCGGTCTACGGAACCGAAGATTGCAGGTTCGAATCCTGCCGCGGTCGAAAGTTTTGCTCAGTTCAAAGGATTACCACTATTCCATGCATTTAATTCATATTCATGGAAAAAAGCTGACTTTGCTGGCAATATACCGCAACAAGCAATTAGCATCTCATGGACAACCATTGAAAAAGTATTCAGAAAACTTTAAACACGCGGAATTTTCGAAATCAATCTTTCTGACGTGTAATATTAGCCCTTTGAGATGATTTCAACTGATCAATCGTTTTGTTCTTACATCGTTTGAATGGATGACATAAACCAGTGGTTCTCACGCTCGGATGCTCAATCATTCATTTTGATGATCTGAAACGCCGTCGTTACTCCCCTCCCCCCCCCATTCTCCTTCCTGATACAAAAACTTACAATTTCTACGTATAACGTCGAGAACAGAAAGAAAACCGGTCCAAAATTTCCTCAGTGGTGTGAAAGAAATTAATTTTCTGCAATGAAACAAGTATTTTTAGAAATTTATTTGTCCACTGCAGAAACAGCATGAACCTCGGTAATCAAAAACGAAAAGCAATGAAAAAAAAACATTCTTCAACGATAAAAGAACTGAAATTCAACAACGAGCTCAATTACTCATGAAGAAGGAAGATGCAATAAACATTTGATGAATCATCTTCGAGATGAACGGAAAAGTAATCATTTCATCAAAATGATGGCTAATGAATAAGTAGAAATTCATCGGGGGGAGTGAAAATAAATTCGAACTATTGAGCGTTTTGTTTATCAATGAGCGATCCGCGTTTAGATATCCGAGTGAGGAACACACCGTCACAACGGTGTTTCATCATAACAAAACTACACCAGATATTTTCTTTACACCGTCAGATTCATCATATTCTGAAGATTCAGAAAAGTATATATTTTCGGGCGATTTTGCTTTCATGAGGATATAATTCTGATTTTCTGAACGTATCATAAATGACTGGGCGTCGCTCGCTTCAACATATTGTATCGCTATTGATCAACTGTACAATACTATAGCAGTATCAGAGTCACCATCTTCAAACTCACCGTGTCCTCAGGTTTGCTCTGTAACATAGCAATTTCTTAAAACCATTAGATTCCTTGGATTCTCTAGATTCAAAAAAGTATATATATTGTCGGGCGATTTTGCTTTCATGAGAAGAAATAGCTGATTTTCTGAACTTATCAGAGATAGGTGAGCGGCGTTCGTTTCAATATATTGTATCACTATTGATCAGTCTGTACAATACTATAGCACTTTAAGGGCCGCCACCATCAAACTTACCGTTTCCTTAAGTTTGCTCAGAGCATGGCAATTTCGTCACACCATTGACTATTTCAACTCGAAACTTAAGACAGCATCCTCGAGCACTAATGTTTAATTCCATTAAAATATTCTTTTTCGAAAGGTTCGTTGCGAACGTGTTTCTAGTCTGATGAGAATAAATGAACTGCGAATAGACAATCTCATCACAATTGTATATTCACATACATCGCTCAACCACTTTATTTCACAAGCATCTTTTTGTTTTCTGTGATTAGCATCAATCAATTTCAAAAATTCCATCCATCATTTCAATAGATTCAAAAATTCCACGTACGGTTATCAAATCTCTTAGCAGTTACTCTCTTTGGCAATATTTGTACGATGAATTCAAAAAAGCATTGAATATTATTTATCAGAGTTCTGAATTGCACAGAAATATTTTGTCGAGCGATTTTGCTTCGTTGAGGAGTTCTAGCTATTTTATTAAAGTTGTCTCAACTAGCGCTGAGGTGCTCATTGTTATGCATTTGCTCACTATAGATCAATGGATGCAATGTAATAGCATAGAAATTTAAGTTTGATACATTTAAGCCATCCGTCTTCTCAGGTTTGCCGGGAAACATATTGATGTTTATACGTCATTCGATTAAGCAGAATCTCTTCTTTTTAAAAATGAAAAGATTGTCAAGAAATTCTTACTCTCCGAGGAGATATAACAATTTTTGTGATGCTATACGGGTTAGCACATTCAAGCCTACAGTACCCTCAGTTTTGACCAGTAACATATTAATTTCTTCACACCAATCGATCGAGCAGAATCTCTGGATTCAGAAATATATATATTTTGTCGCGCGATTTTGCTTCGTTGAGGAGTTCTAGCTATTTTATTAAAGTTGTCTCAACTAGCGCTGAGGTGCTCATTGTTATGCATTTGCTCACTATAGATCAATGGATGCAATGTAATAGCATAGAAATTTGAGTTTGATACATTTAAGCCAACCGTCTTCTCAGGTTTGCGGGGAAACATATTGATGTTTATACGTCATTCGATTAAGCAGAATCTTTTCTTTCTAAAAATGAAAATTTTGTTTAGAAATTCTTACTCTTAGAGGAGATATAACAATTTTTGTGATGCTATACGGGTTAGCACATTCAAGCCTACAGTACCCTCAGTTTTGACCAGTAACATATTAATTTCTTCACACCAATCGATCGAGCAGAATCTCTGGATTCAGAAATATATATATTTTGTCGCGCGATTTTGCTTCGTTGAGGAGTTCTAGCTATTTTATTAAAGTTGTCTCAACTAGCGCTGAGGTGCTCATTGTTATGCATTTGCTCACTATAGATCAATGGATGCAATGTAATAGCATAGAAATTTGAGTTTGATACATTTAAGCCAACCGTCTTCTCAGGTTTGCGGGGAAACATATTGATGTTTATACGTCATTCGATTAAGCAGAATCTTTTCTTTCTAAAAATGAAAATTTTGTTTAGAAATTCCTACTCTTAGAGGAGATATAACAATTTTTGTGATGCTATACGGGTTAGCACATTCAAGCCTACAGTACCCTCAGTTTTGACCAGTAACATATTAATTTCTTCACACCAATCGATCGAGCAGAATCTCTGGATTCAGAAATATATATATTTTGTCGCGCGATTTTGCTTCGTTGAGGAGTTCTAGCTATTTTATTAAAGTTGTCTCAACTAGCGCTGAGGTGCTCATTGTTATGCATTTGCTCACTATAGATCAATGGATGCAATGTAATAGCATAGAAATTTGAGTTTGATACATTTAAGCCAACCGTCTTCTCAGGTTTGCGGGGAAACATATTGATGTTTATACGTCATTCGATTAAGCAGGATCTTTTCTTTCTAAAAATGAAAATTTTGTTTAGAAATTCTTACTCTTAGAGGAGATATAACAATTTTTGTGATGCTATACGGGTTAGCACATTCAAGCCTACAGTACCCTCAGTTTTGACCAGTAACATATTAATTTCTTCACACCAATCGATCGAGCAGAATCTCTGGATTCAGAAATATATATATTTTGTCGCGCGATTTTGCTTCGTTGAGGAGTTCTAGCTATTTTATTAAAGTTGTCTCAACTAGCGCTGAGGTGCTCATTGTTATGCATTTGCTCACTATAGATCAATGGATGCAATGTAATAGCATAGAAATTTGAGTTTGATACATTTAAGCCAACCGTCTTCTCAGGTTTGCGGGGAAACATATTGATGTTTATACGTCATTCGATTAAGCAGAATCTTTTCTTTCTAAAAATGAAAATTTTGTTTAGAAATTCCTACTCTTAGAGGAGATATAACAATTTTTGTGATGCTATACGGGTTAGCACATTCAAGCCTACAGTACCCTCAGTTTTGACCAGTAACATATTAATTTCTTCACACCAATCGATCGAGCAGAATCTCTGGATTCAGAAATATATATATTTTGTCGCGCGATTTTGCTTCGTTGAGGAGTTCTAGCTATTTTATTAAAGTTGTCTCAACTAGCGCTGAGGTGCTCATTGTTATGCATTTGCTCACTATAGATCAATGGATGCAATGTAATAGCATAGAAATTTGAGTTTGATACATTTAAGCCAACCGTCTTCTCAGGTTTGCGGGGAAACATATTGATGTTTATACGTCATTCGATTAAGCAGAATCTTTTCTTTCTAAAAATGAAAATTTTGTTTAGAAATTCCTACTCTTAGAGGAGATATAACAATTTTTGTGATGCTATACGGGTTAGCACATTCAAGCCTACAGTACCCTCAGTTTTGACCAGTAACATATTAATTTCTTCACACCAATCGATCGAGCAGAATCTCTGGATTCAGAAATATATATATTTTGTCGCGCGATTTTGCTTCGTTGAGGAGTTCTAGCTATTTTATTAAAGTTGTCTCAACTAGCGCTGAGGTGCTCATTGTTATGCATTTGCTCACTATAGATCAATGGATGCAATGTAATAGCATAGAAATTTGAGTTTGATACATTTAAGCCAACCGTCTTCTCAGGTTTGCGGGGAAACATATTGATGTTTATACGTCATTCGATTAAGCAGAATCTTTTCTTTCTAAAAATGAAAATTTTGTTTAGAAATTCCTACTCTTAGAGGAGATATAACAATTTTTGTGATGCTATACGGGTTAGCACATTCAAGCCTACAGTACCCTCAGTTTTGACCAGTAACATATTAATTTCTTCACACCAATCGATCGAGCAGAATCTCTGGATTCAGAAATATATATATTTTGTCGCGCGATTTTGCTTCGTTGAGGAGTTCTAGCTATTTTATTAAAGTTGTCTCAACTAGCGCTGAGGTGCTCATTGTTATGCATTTGCTCACTATAGATCAATGGATGCAATGTAATAGCATAGAAATTTGAGTTTGATACATTTAAGCCAACCGTCTTCTCAGGTTTGCGGGGAAACATATTGATGTTTATACGTCATTCGATTAAGCAGAATCTTTTCTTTCTAAAAATGAAAATTTTGTTTAGAAATTCCTACTCTTAGAGGAGATATAACAATTTTTGTGATGCTATACGGGTTAGCACATTCAAGCCTACAGTACCCTCAGTTTTGACCAGTAACATATTAATTTCTTCACACCAATCGATCGAGCAGAATCTCTGGATTCAGAAATATATATATTTTGTCGCGCGATTTTGCTTCGTTGAGGAGTTCTAGCTATTTTATTAAAGTTGTCTCAACTAGCGCTGAGGTGCTCATTGTTATGCATTTGCTCACTATAGATCAATGGATGCAATGTAATAGCATAGAAATTTGAGTTTGATACATTTAAGCCAACCGTCTTCTCAGGTTTGCGGGGAAACATATTGATGTTTATACGTCATTCGATTAAGCAGAATCTTTTCTTTCTAAAAATGAAAATTTTGTTTAGAAATTCCTACTCTTAGAGGAGATATAACAATTTTTGTGATGCTATACGGGTTAGCACATTCAAGCCTACAGTACCCTCAGTTTTGACCAGTAACATATTAATTTCTTCACACCAATCGATCGAGCAGAATCTCTGGATTCAGAAATATATATATTTTGTCGCGCGATTTTGCTTCGTTGAGGAGTTCTAGCTATTTTATTAAAGTTGTCTCAACTAGCGCTGAGGTGCTCATTGTTATGCATTTGCTCACTATAGATCAATGGATGCAATGTAATAGCATAGAAATTTGAGTTTGATACATTTAAGCCAACCGTCTTCTCAGGTTTGCGGGGAAACATATTGATGTTTATACGTCATTCGATTAAGCAGAATCTTTTCTTTCTAAAAATGAAAATTTTGTTTAGAAATTCCTACTCTTAGAGGAGATATAACAATTTTTGTGATGCTATACGGGTTAGCACATTCAAGCCTACAGTACCCTCAGTTTTGACCAGTAACATATTAATTTCTTCACACCAATCGATCGAGCAGAATCTCTGGATTCAGAAATATATATATTTTGTCGCGCTATTTTGCATTGTTGAGGAGTTCTAGCTACTTTATTAAAGTTGTCTCAACTAGCGCTGAGGTGCTCATTGTTATGCATTTGCTCACTATAGATCAGTGGATGCAATGCAATAGTATAGAAAATTAAGTTTGATACATTTAAGCCATCCGTCTTCTCAGGTT